>JAJHUR010114544.1:709-17682 GCA_027495735.1 Lutjanus campechanus | reverse complement strand
TGAACCACAGAGAGTCACTGAAACTCTGATCACTGACCTGCTGTGATGGAAAAAAAAATTCTGATCCTTTATTTCAGTAAAAGCATGAATATCACAATGTAAACAAACACTAATTACAAGTAAAAATCTTGCATGTGATTGTTTCCTTTTTAAAAACAAAACAAAACAACATTTTTATTGATTTTGTTAACTTTAATGGTTCTCTTGTTGGTATTTTTGATTAGTAAATCAGACCTGCAAACTCATAAGAGGAGAAAAAGGTGACATGTTGATCACCTTGATCACCATGTCATTAATCACCAGAATAATCAATAGATTACTAGATTGCTATAAGAATCGATAGCTGCAGCCTTAGTTGAGACTTTTAAGTCAAGATGTCTCTCACTGTCAAGAAGGAAAATTCAAGCTGTACCTACGCTTTATTTTATTTCCAAAATTAAACATTTTATTTTAAGATGCACTATTTTCAAAAACTATTTCATTTATTTAATCTATTTTATTTTTAAATGCATATCTGTATAGTTCAATGTTAAGGGACAATAAATATTGTCAAAATGTTTTTGTACTTTTTTATTCGATTTGACAGTCAAATTTTGATCACTTACAGACGTTGAAACAACTACTAGGCTACTTCAGTATATATCACACTAAATCATAACGCAAGTTAGACATTATGATGTTTCGGACCTTTGCTTTCGGACATTTTCTCTATCTGGACCGCTTTGAATTTTAATTGAATACCCCTGCAGTAGCCTAATGACCTTTGTTTTTAAATCGCAAATAAACTAAACCTAATGAGCGCACAGGGAGCAGTTGCAGCTAAAAATCTATAACTGAAAATATGACCATAATGTGGCATTAAAGTATGGTTTAGTTAAATAATAAGTGGTCTTTAGTTACCTCTTTACATGGGTGTAAAACGGTTTAAAGTGTCTTAATGTTTTAACCATCCCATGTATTCCATTGATACCTCGTATGTAAATGTTTTTCGCAATATAGTGCTGAAATATCAGACCAGATCACTTGTAACTTAACAATAACAAACACAACTCAAAGCTAAAATAGACAGAAGCTACTGCAAGTTGATGTGAGATGTGTGCTTATTTCCTTACAGAATAAGGAAAATCGTGAGCCCAGAGCTTTCCAACAAACGGTAAGATGTAAAGACATATTGATTTGCCCATTATCTTTCAGGCAACATTTGATTACCAGCAATTGTGATCAGGATGCCAGTATTTGTTGATAGGGGCATGAAAATATTGGAAACTAGTGATAAAACAATATCAGCGCATTCCTAATTCTGTGTGGTTGCTTCTGAATAATCAGTTCACAACTCCGAGCATGATGGGTGCCCCGCAGCGTGTTCAGGTGAAGCCGCAAGCAGAAATGGACAGAAATGCCATCACAGGTAACATTACCTTATTCATATATAGACAGCTGTGAGACGTTTCAGTAAATGTGCCTGTATTGATTTTATTATCACTTTTAGGCCCTGGAAGAGAGTGCGTTAGCTCAGCCCCAAAGTAAGTATATTCATTTCTACTTCTCGTAATTTGTATTTGTTGTTGTTGTCTTCTTTTTATGCTTCCAAACATCTAACCTCTGCCATCTTTGTACTCTCCCTCAGGAAAATCACAATCGATGACTTTGACATCGGTCGACCACTGGGGAAGGGCAAATTTGGTAATGTCTACCTTGCGAGGGTGAAGGGGCTGGAATCCATCGTGGCGCTGAAGGTGTTGTTCAAGTCACAAATAGAAAAGGAGGGTGTGGAGCATCAACTGAGGAGGGAGATTGAGATTCAGTCACATCTGAAGTGAGTATCTCAAATCATTTTCATAGTCTCAACAAAATATTTAGATTTTCCTCAAACTGACTTGGGAGTTCTGGGCAAAATATCCCTCAGTACAATATTTCAATGTAACTTCCACACAGGCTCGTTGTTCCCATCTCCTCTTCATCTTATCAGGTAGCCGCCACATTAGGACTGATTATTTATATTGTTGGCTATTTTCTCCATTAGTTGCTGGTCAATAAAATGTCAGGAAATGGTGAAAAGTCGATCACTGTTTCCCAGAGCCCAAGGTGACCTCAAATGTCTTGTTTTGCCCATGGCCCCAAAAGCAATCAGTATATTGTCATACAGGAGTAAAGAAACCAGAAAATATTTGAATTTAAAGGGATGGTTCACCCAAAAAATTTAAATCACTCACCCTCATGCTGATTAATGATTGGGTTTAGTTTTTTTTTAGTCCACAAAACACTGCTGGAGTTTCACGGGAAAACAGTGCTGCAGAATTCCCAAACGGTGTGTACATGCACCTGAACGTGGCTTCGAGCTAAGGATCTGCAGTGAAGATTAAGGCTAAAAACCACGGTGTAAATGACATCTTTCAAGTCGTCTTGGCATGTCAGAGCTTTAGGAGACTTGGATTACACTGGATGGGCAGTATGGATTGCATTTTATGTTGTTTTTTTCCTACTGGAAAACTGGTCACCATCCACTTAAACTGTTTGGGAGATTCTGCAGCTCTGTTTTCCTGTGAAACCCCAGCAGTGTTTTATGGACAAAAAATAACTGAACCCTACTTTCGATCGACATGAGAGTGAGTAGATAATGACTGAATTTTCTTTTTTGGGTGAACTATCCCTGTTGAGAAGCTGAAATCAGGATGTGTTTTTTTTCTTAAATTACTCAAGTTATCACTCATTATCAAGAGTTGGCGATAGGGGTGTCCCGATCCGATATTGATATCGGATATCAGTCCGATATCAGCCAGAAAACGAGTATCGGATTTTATTGGACTGCATCTAAAATCTCCGATATAAGCGCTCCGATAAGCAGTCCATTTTCCGCTCCAGCACTTCTATCCATAGGTGACTCTGGTTCACACTCCAACACAGTAGGTGGCGGTAATGCACCTTAACGTTGGTGCTGCCCGCCAAAAATCAATTGATCAAGCCTTTTCTAACATTCCACACTACAAAATAAGTAATAAAAGTATGTATGGTTCGTGCTGATATTGGATCGATATCGGTATCGGCCAATACTCAAGGCTGCAATATCGGTATTGTATCGGAAGTGAAAAAGTTGTATCGGGACATCCCTAGTTGGCGACTGATTTAATGTTTCATAAAGGATTAATTGTTGCAGCTGTATTCTAGATAAGCACATTCATTCTACTCGTATGTACTCTACTTCATCTAATAGGAATCTTGATCTTGTGCTATGAACATACAGACTTTGAATTTCTTTCGCTTGGTTTTGGAAACACCGTCTAAAGGCTGTAAATATAATTTGTTTTCTTCTCAGGCACCCCAACATCTTGCGCTTCTACAATTACTTCCATGACCGAAAGAGGGTGTTTTTGGTGCTTGAGTACGCCCCACGTGGTGAAATGTACAAGGAGCTGCAGAGATGTGGAAGATTTGATGACCAGCGAAGTGCCACAGTAAGACTAGTTGCTGCTTTTAAAAAAAACAGAGCTTTTTATTTGTGCTATTATGGTTTAGTTGGTGAATGTAGATTGCTGGAGAGTGATTCCTAATCCTCATTATTCCCTGTGTTTGCACTTGATTACATCCACAATAGTTTTTAAAATATTTTGCATAGTTTGTTATTTAAATGTTAAAATCTTATTGTGATCCAACCTCTTTAAATTTCTAGTACATGGAAGAGATATCCGATGCTCTGATGTACTGCCATGAAAGGAAAGTGATTCATCGGGACATCAAACCTGAAAATCTGCTTCTCGGCTTTCGTGGAGAGCTGAAAATTGCTGATTTTGGTTGGTCCGTCCATGCACCTTCTCTAAGGTGAGGAACCACAGAGCCATTAAAGGAGGAATCTGTAATAAATTTATTGTAATGCCAGAGACTAAGGAAACATGCTAAGTTGAAATACTGGCTTCTCTGACGACAACGCTACAGCTACGGTGTCCTCATTTTCAAATTTCTATTCTGGTCTTGTGTTTTTGTTTGCCCCTTTCAATCACAGTTCTTTTAGGAATATATGTTTATAGTTCAATTGTGCAGCATGTTAATGGAGTCTGGCAGCAGGAAGTGGGTGTTTGTTTTCATGATACCAGGCTTAACTTTACATTGACAGACAACTGACAATTATAAACAGCTGATCAACTTGCAGTGGATGACTCGTCATCGCTGGTTATTGTCACCTTGCAATATTGCGCTCCTGCAGTGTTCCTGCAGCTTGCCTGAGCTTCCTCGAGTCTGGGGAGGAGGAGGCAGGGGAAAACAACTCGCATCAACAATAGACTGTATATGAAAGAGGGATTCAGCCGATTTAATATACTGTATATGGCTCAAACTCGCCTATTTAGTCTTGCAGTAATACGTTTTGGATGCGCAATTGTTACATATTGCTCCTTAAGGTTTTTGGAATGTTAACATGTTACTGTGTTCTGAAACAGCTCAGTACTACTGTATAATGTCACATCATTAATCTGTGTGTTGCTGCTTATCTGCTTCCCCTGATCAACTTTTTGTTTTAAACTTATTCAGGCGTCGTACAATGTGTGGGACACTGGACTACCTCCCCCCCGAGATGATTGAGGGCCACACCCACAGTGAGAAGGTGGACCTGTGGTGCATCGGGGTCCTCTGCTACGAATGCTTGGTTGGCAACCCACCTTTTGAAACTGCCAGCCATTCAGAAACATACAAAAGAATTACAAAGGTTTGTGTTACATGTATATGTCCAAATAGACCAATGGTTCCTGAACTTTTTTTGGCATGCCTCCCTTTCAGAAGCCGAAAAAAAGTTCAGGCCCTATTTAATATGCTGTCAGTGGCTCTGAATCGTTATTTGGTCTGCAGTAATGATTTTTACACATGCAGTTGCTACATTTTGCTCCTTTAACTCAGTCATTTAATCCAAGCAACCGAGCTGTTTGGAGAATCCAAAGAAGTTCCAACATTTAATCTTCATTATATTTTAATCTAGATATATTATTAGTAAATCCAATGGTATCAAAGTCTAAGACAAACTTGCATGTTTAATAAATACATGTCATTGTTTCTACTGCACCAATCATTCTTCATATTTGATGAATACATGCTATTTTACTGTTTGCAGGTGGATTTGAAATTCCCCAAAGTCGTCTCAGATGGTGCACGGGACCTGATCTCCAAGCTGCTCCGCCACAACCCCAATGATCGCCTCTCACTACAGAGTGTCATTGACCACCCATGGGTGCGTTCTAACTCTCGCAGAGTACTGCCCCCTGTCTGCCCAGAGCAATCCTGAGTCCACCCAGCCTGCCTACCTGCTTTACCTGCTGCTGAAGGGTGTTTTGTCTGTCTGGTTATAAATGTATACCTATTTTATATTTCCAATAAATTTTATTAAATGACTTGTGGCCATCTTGTGAGTTAAGTAAATGACATACACGTAATCAATTAATAGTTGTGCATTTTAAAATGTAAGAAAATGGTGAAAATGTCAATCATTGTTTCTCAAGGCCCAAAATAAAGGCCATATATCTCTTGATTTACTCACAACCCAAAGATAAGATAAGATATTCCTTTATTAGTCCCACAGTGGGGAAATTCCAGCATTACAGCAGCAAAGTGGATGGCAAAAATAAGAAGCATCAGTAAAAAAGACAATAAATAGCGAATAAGCAATATAAACAAGGAATATAGAAAAATATGAACAATTTAAACATTGGAAAATACAGAAACTAGCAACCTAGTATGGGAAAATATCAGATATGATAATGGTAATATATAGTGTTTCCAAGATTACACCATGGCACAGAGGAAATACTGATATTGCACATAGGAAATTAGAGATTTAGCATATTCAGTTTACTGTCCTAGAGGAGTGAAAAACTAGGAAATTTTTTTCTTTTTTAAAAATCACATTTTAGGGGCTGAAATCAGAGAATTTTGACTTTCTTAAAAAAGTACTCAAATTAATTATCAAAATAATTTTGATAATTTAATTTAATAAGATTGCTTTAACAATCAATTAATTGTTGCAGCTCTACTTGTCATTGCATCTGCTTTAAGAATACCAAAGTCTGCAGCACAGAGGGTTATACTGATGTAATGTCCCTTCCTTTCTAAGTTTCTTATTAAATGATCGGTGATTCACAGGAAATTGCTGGCTCCAGCTTCTGTAGGACAATAGTGGCAGTGAGAAATGAAATGTAACAGAGCGTTTACAAATCACATTCTTTCCCATTTATAAAATTACTTGACGACCTCTTCGTCTCACGGTAGCGTGGCCGAGCGGTCTAAGGCGCTGGATTAAGGCTCCAGTCTCTTCGGGGGCGTGGGTTCGAATCCCACCGCTGCCAATCCTTTACGTTTTTTCAGTCTTTTAAAATATCTAACAGCACTGTCGTCCATCTCCACCGAAAGCTTGCACTGTTCGTGACATTCTGACGAGGTGACACGATGTGTGAGCTAAACATGCTGTAACTGAAAGCACACGGTAGATAGAAAATGTGGTACGTAACGTTAGGTTAACCGATCGCTTCTAGAACAAAAGGAATATTAGAAACTCTGATTTGGTTTGGAATGCCACTAGTATTTTATGTAACGCTAGCTACATAAGTTAACCGAAAACAAAAACTACAAGGAATAACAATCTATAATGTCAGACAGTTGTGAGAGGATGTTTCTTGTTCTTATCTGTTCAAACCGCTGGAGGTCGCTAAATGAACATTACTTTTCCTTTAATATTCAGGCTTCATTTAATATCATCAAGGATGTACTAACTTTTACCATATGTTGAATCAACACCTCTATTAGCCAAGTTATTGTAACATTCATGAAATTTAACCCAGTTTTAACCAGGTATATCTTGTTTATAAAGTGGCAGCTACCACTGTACAAGCTACTAGCTAAAAGTAGCGTTAACATCAGTTATTACATGGCTTTGTTAAATACCCATCCTGATTGGTCAATTACAGCATTTAAGGTCTGTTATTTCTGTGTAACAGACCGTTGTTATGGTCCTACATCATCCTGTCGGGATTTCACAATAATGACCCGCTCACTGTACATTATTCCTGACTTAATAAAAAAGATTAATTTGCTTTCTACGCATTAACCTCATTTTTTTTTTGAGGGACCGTCGGATATTTAACCTTGTTTGTGTCCCGTGAATATTTCTTGCCCGCGGTATCTTTCGTGAGAGTTTTATGTTGTGTCTTTACATGAGTAAAACAGTACCTAGCACAACGTGGTTTGATCTCGCATTCATAAGATGTGGTATGCATCTGTCCCATCAGTCCCAGCATATAGTTAATAGTGTAATTAAACTTTTATTTTGGTATCCAGTCATCGCTTGCAAAGCTGTTCCGGTTTAGCGGAACGGATTTTTTTTTTTTTTCGGTCGGTTCTAGATCAAGTGGGAACTCTAGATTGTGGAACTCTCGCGAGATCTGTAATCATTGTTTATTAATTGTGCAAGTTCTACAAACTAATTATGTTTTACAATGTGGCAACGCTGTGGTAAATATCTGATTATGACTAGGGACCAAAAACACTTGGCTAGGGTTGGGAGTTTGACGAAATAATAACTCTCGCGAGATCTTACTCGGATCTAGGATGACCATTTAGACACGACCATACAGTCTATGGACACGACCTTTTTTTTTTTCATAGGATGAAATGTCCTTCCGGTTCAAACCCGCTTCGAACTTCATAAACCACAACAGAAGCCTGGTGTGTTGAAGTGGGATATTACCTTATGTATTGTCAGTATTAATTGTTTTAATTAATCAAAGCTAACGCTAACTACCTTCAGACATGGCAGGTTTACCACCGGGAGACCCGCAGCTCGTCTCAATGATCGTCAGTCATTTAAAAACACAGGGTCTCTTCGACCAGTTCAGGAGGGACTGCCTGGCAGACGTTGATACAAAGGTAACTAACGGCTGAAATAATCTTCAAAACGTCAAGTCTCTGAGTATATAGTGACTTTTTTGACATGGTATGTAGGCTATAGCTTACTAATCTAACTGTAACACGAATGGGTGAGTCTCTATTATGACACACTGAAAGCAGGTGTCTATTTGGCAACAAAAGCTACATCCCCGATCTAAACACATCGTTTTACGTCAAGTTACCTAATATTAGAACATTACCTGTCGGGAATTTTACAGAAAGGTTCAGGTTCATTATTGTGCCACATGTAGGGTCTTGTTGGGTCTGTATAATTCTCTTATTGGTTAATGACAAAATAATACTTTCGGAATCAAACAATGTCTTTCTTTCAGTTTTTCTCTTTTCATTTGGCCTTATTGAAACCCAAAATGTAGAAAAGAATTGAAGTGGTAACCCTTCACGTTCTTATAAACTGGACCTGTACACTTTTTTTCTTTGGTCTTTGTTTGGTCTATAAAATGTCAGAAAATGGTGAAAGATGTCACATATTAGAAACTATTCACATTTAAGAAAGTGGCATCAGTTGGATTAATTAATTTGTTGACAACTGATTCAACTGATAATGGACACCTTATCATACAGCAATAACCCATCTTTTTAAGTACTTAAAGTGGATTAGTGGCTAATTGCCTATTTGAGGCTAGCTTCTACACAAAATTATTTCCATTTCCTTCAATAAAATGAATTTAATTAAACCAGTGACTCCTTCACAAGATGCTAATAACCATGTAAACTTATTTAAAACATAATATGTAATAAATGGGAGGTATTTAGTAAAAACAAAAGTTAAAACAATTTGTCATTTAATTGATTTGCTTTTTACCACTTAATCAGTAATGGAATTTCTCAAGTAAAATGTCCAACAATTGTTGGCAATAGCCTCTAATCTTCTATATTTTCCTCTTTCAGCCAGCTTACTTGAACCTGAAACAAAGAGTGGACAACTTTGTGTCTAATCATCTTTCTAACCACACATGGAGTCCTCATTTGAACAAGAACCAGCTGAGAAACAACATCAGACAGCTGGTGCTGCAGTAAGTCAAGATGGAGCAGTGTCTCTTTTCCACCTTCTCGTCTTCATCTCTGCTCAAGCTAATAGTTTAGCATTAGAAAGTATTTTATACTGTCAAGCCTTGTGTTGCTTTATAACTATGAAACACAGAGTTAAATCAATCTGTTCTTCTCAGATCTGGGATGCTGGAGCAGGGAGTGGACAGGATCGTGGCCCAGGTGGTGGATCCCAAAATCAACCACATCTTCAGGCCGCAGGTGGAGAGGGTGGTCCGTGAATTTCTGTCACCTGGCAGCTGCTCAGAGGAGCCACCGGCCCCACTTCCTCCAATAGATACCAAACCAGACAGCAGCATTCTTGAGCAAGGTATGCAGCATTTCATTCCTTTATAATTAATAATGTGATGTTTGTGATAATGATTTTGACCACTGAAGGAGAAGACTTCCTCGCCCTCTTTGGTCAACACATATTAAGCCAAATTATCAATGATCAACTGACAAAATAAATTAATAGTAATAATCTCCTGAACTCTGACATAAATATGACAACATTTTTACAGCCTTGTCGACTGCTCCAGCTACCTCTTCAGCCAGCGACGCTATGTCCATCCTGGATACCATAACCTCCCTCAACCAGGAGGCTAGTGTCAGGGCGAGCTCAGGCACAGATAAAGGACGTAAAGGCCAAGCTTCAGATGAACCCATGCAACTGGTGGAGGAGGGCGAACAGGACATGAGTGTCATTGAGGAAGGAGATGGCCACCATGACGGGAAGATGTTGGAGGAGGCAGAGGAGATGGCAGCCGTTCAGGTCCAGGCATTAGAGGTTAAGACAGAGGACAGTCAGGACCAGATGGATCTGGGAAAAGAGGGTTTAATAGAGGAGGTGAAGATGGAAGAGGATGAGTCGAGAGCTCAGGAGCTGACAGAGGAGGAGAAAGATAAAGCTGCCAGCAAAACAACTGGAAAACCCACAGAGGAGAAACAGGAAGATGATCTGAAATCTACAAGTCAGGCCAAGCAGAGAGCCAGAGAGAGGATAAAGGAAGGTGAGCTACCCTCTGTATGTGTTTACAGATTTAGAGCAGCATAACCTGTATACACAAAATATTCTGTGACATTTATATGTATTTTTTTTTATGATAGACACGGATATAAAGATCATGCAGAAATTATTAGTTAGTAGTAGTAGTAGTCCTGTGGCTAGTAGTAGCCAAGCAACAGAAAATTTAGCACTGAAGATCTCTATGAACCAAATTTGACAAGAATTCTCTGGATCCAGCTTGAAAAATGTGAGAATTTGCTACTTTTCTTCTCTGTCTTTGTAGTTTTAATATCTTTGGGGTTTGGACCATTGGTTGGTCCAAAACAACAACCCCTGAGCGAGCAACCTACACACTGAAAATGGCAAATTATCTTAATTTACAAATCTTTTCTTTTATTGGAATTGAGCTCTTTTATTGCAAGGCAACATGCAAATCGTCCACCAAGTCGAGTTTTCCACTGATTGTGAATTGATTAAAGAAATACAAACGAAAACTTTCCTCCTCTATTGCAGAATCATAATGTGTAGAGCCAGACCTCCACAGCACTGGGCACTGTGGAGATAGGTCTGGTTATATGAGATGAGTGTATTACTGTGTGATACATAGTTTTCACTATAATTACAGGTGGCTCAATATTAGATCTGTCAGTGAATGATATCAAATTACAGATGTGCATTGACAAGTTTGACAACTACAATGCTGATTTTTATGTTTGTATTTAAAGTGAAAGAATTAAAAAATTAAATTGAAATATCGTTTGCATGACCTGCAGAATACTTTTTGGAGGACTCGGACCTGGAGGGCCTGAGCGACATCACAGTGAGCTCTGTCCACACCAGCGACCTGTCGTCATTCGAGGGAGAGAGTGAAGATGAGGAGCAGCTGTCTGAGTCCTCTGAGGACGGGGAGCTTCCATCAGATGGTCTCAACTTTGTATTCCTGCCTACAAATTTTGAGCAGTTCACTGTACCATAAATATGATCTTGACTCCCACAAATATTATTTTTGAGCTCTACTTTGAACTCTTAACTGTGTGTTTTTCTTTTATTAGATCAAGGTGAGAAAGCAGAAAAGAAAAAAGGCAGTGGAGACGCAGGAGAGGAAGATCGCAAACCTCGCCGCAAGGCCTACGTTCACAAGCCCTTCCTCTACTCCCGTTACTATAGCGACTCAGATGATGAAATCACTGTGGAGGAGCGTCGGAGATCTGCGGTGAGTTGAATTAATGTTAACATTAAAGCATTAAAGCATCTTTGCTTCTTTATTTGGCAAATTAGTTGATCACAAACTTTAAAACCACACAGTTTTGTTTAGGTCATATGTTTTAATTATTCAATCTGTCTCTTTCTGTCCTTAACCGCATCTCACAGGCAAGGGACAAAGAGGAGCGGCTGCTCAAGAGACAACAGAACAGAGAGCGAATGGAAGAGAAGCGTAAGCAGAAAGCAGCACAGACGGAGGAACAAGGTATTTCTGTTTCATTTTTTTGGGTAATAGCTGGAGTTTCCACAAGATATTTAGGTTGCATGGTGTACGAACTAGAGCAGTATGTATGTATGCCCTCTTAGCTTCCTGCAAGAGCGATGCTGTTGTTCTTGTTATGTCCTTGTCACTTGTCGCTTGTTGCAGCAATGTTTCTGGGAAACTTGACATGCCTTTGAAAAATGACCCAATTTTATCCATCTTGCTCGCAAACTTGTGGCAAACTGTGCAATACATGGTTGGAGTTTTGTCCACATTCTCTAACGCCACCCAGCTAAACTCCCATTTCCAGGATTATTGAAATGCTCACCTGCACTTCAGCTCATAAACTTCGTCTTTATCTGCAGCCATTTTCTCATGAGTGGTTCATCTGTACTGTGCATGTGCAACTCTCAACAGAACTGACAAGGAACCGAGATGGCTCACTTCCTAGCTAATACCATCATCATCTCCAGTAAAGAAATGTGTTTGATTTTTGTTTTTTGCCCTATCGGGCAAGTGAGTTGCTAGATTTACTTGCCCAATGTGGCATTTAAGGTTCCCCAGGCAATCCTTAACTTTGAGCCCTGCTAATGTGTCCTCAAAGTAGATTTGTGAACTCTTAACTATCCCATCATTTACCAGGCTTCATGTCCTACACAGATCAGAAAAAACAAAGGAGTGGAGATTCTGCTGGGCTGGAGGGCCCTAGAGCCAAAGAGGCTCGCAAAGAAAGGAAAGTTCTGGAGAAAAAAATGGCTCTCAACAGGAAGAGGAAGCTAGATTCAAGGTAAGTAATCATACCCTCTGAGGCAAACACAGCTGCTGTTGAACAAAACAACCAAATATTAAACTAAATATCAGTACACCTGCTGTATTAGACTGCAACATGTTTTAGTTAAGTGTACCTTATAAACCAGAAACAGTACTGCAACTCTGTAAATGCATTCATCAATGTCACCTTTCAGGAAAGAGGGAGATGTTTTGAGCAAAAAGAAAGGAGATGCAGAAGGAGCTAAGAAAGCGGTATGTGACATGATGAAACAGATTTCGTCACAGGTAACAGGTTTGACGCTGGTTTTGTGAGTTGTAACAAACATTTATGTGTTTTGTTGTTTCAAAATTAGGAGATGAAATCTACAGCCTCTAAGACTCCACAGCCGAAACTATTAAGAAATGTGTCAGAATCAGCATCATCCGATGAGAGGCACAGAAGGATGAGTGGCAGTGTCTCAGAAGATTCCAGTGAAGCTAGAAAGCTGTCTGACAAAGGCAGGACACACTCCTTTATTCTGGAGCTGGAGCAAGGTTCCCAAGAGGCTCTCAAACAACGCTCAATTGGGAAATTTGACAGGTTGGCTCGTAAAGAACTTTACTCTAAAGAACGTAAAGAGAAAGATCGCAGCTTGTCGGATGAACGTGCCAAGCTCAAACAAAAGCAGGAGAAAAAATGTGAACATCAGGCAGATGAATCTCAGAAGGAAGGTGCTGCTCTTAAACTGTCCTCTGAAGAGAAAGGTGAGAAGAAGCCGAAGATTAAAAGTGAGAAAAAAATGGCTGGAAAGACGTTTGTGTTGGAGGGAATGGCTGAAGAGGGTCTTAAAGAAGCTACTGTAAAGAAGGCTAAAGCTCCATCTGTGGAGGCTGTCAAAGCAGAGAAGGACAAAGAGAAAGACAAAAGTAGGGAGAAAGATAAGGATAAGAGCAAAGAAAAGGAAAAAGCCAAAGGAGAGAAAAGTTCAGCTAAAAGTGATTTCAAGCAGCTGCTCCGCCCTGATTCTGCTGGCTCTTCTGAGGATCGGTCTGACATGGAGCCCGGATCGGACGGCAACAAGAAGAAAGATAAACACTCCAAGGAAGTCCTGAAAAGGTCCAGGAGCCACACTGAGGACAAACCCAAATCTAAACCAGATAGCAAAGACAGTGAGAAAGAAAAAACTAAAGCAGATCAAGATGGCCAGAAATCAAACAAGTCCAACCCTGAAACTGACAAAGATCCAAAAAGAGCCAAGCCAACAGAAAAAGGAAAAACTGTGGAAAAATCTAAATCAAAATCCAAAGAGGAAACGAAGACTGTGTTGTTATCTAAGACGGATACTAAAGTTCAGAGTTCAGAAGTCAAAAGTACTGGAGGTGCACCTGTCAGCAAACTTGAGACGACAAAGGAGAAGAAAAAAGAAGGAAATGCAAAAGAACAGCGGAAAGTCTCAGAGGAACCTCTCCAGGAGAAACTGGAAAACAAGAGCGTGAAGAAAAAAACTGAGAAGAAGGAGAAAGTCCCAGAAAAGAGAGATGATAGCCAAGAAGAGAAGAAAACACCCAAGGAGGACAAATTGGAAAAGCCTGATAGATCTTTAATGCCTTCAGTTTCCTCGCTGAGTCTGGATGCAGAGGAGCAGCCAAACAAACGCTCTGTCCTTCTCCAAGACATGAGCACAGACTCTGATCCTGTGACCACCACCGTTACCACCACCACCTCCTTCTCAGATGACACCTGTGATGCTTTAAGCGACATCACCCCCGAGCCACCCGAGGGTGAGACGGAGTCGAGGCTCAGCGACATGCCAGCTGTGCCGGCCGAGGCCGACGCTTTGCTGACCCTCATGGATGTCTGTACCTCAGCAGCAGAGGCAAGACTTCCACCTGAGAGCAGTCAAGAGGACGCGGCACCCGAGATGAGTCTGCAGGACGCTGATATGAAGATGAAAGAGGCAGCTCTGACGCTGCTCTCCATGGATCCTGACAGTACAGTGTCCTCCAGCTTGATCTGCCAAGATACCAGAGAAGAAGCGGAGGTGAATCAGACTGCACAACCGATGGAAACGTCTACAGCTGAACAAGAAGAGCAGCATCCCCCTCATGACGTGCAAACAGTTGAAGAGTTCACAGCCACTGAGCCGTCATCATCTCAGCAAACTGTTGAGCTTATTGACGAAGAACCAAACGCTGCAGGTAAAACACTGATGGCAAAATGTAATACTGGCTGCCTAAAGAGGTCAGAATATTTCCCTAAATATAAATGTTTCTCTTTTATAGATGTGCCTGAAAATTCAGATAAAGAAATGGATGTGACAAGTGTTGAAATGTCTGAATCTCTTGCTCCACAGGTAAATATTGCACATTTGTCAAATTAAATTTTGTTTGATTGTTTGACAGCGTGTTAAGGCTTTCTGAGATAAAAGTCGTACATCTAGAGAAAAAAAAGCTTGGATATTCTCTGGGATTATAATGTGATAAATTTGCAAGAAAAAAATTCTCTCTGGTTAAAGTAAAAAATAAATCCAGGCAAAAAAAAAACATGTTTTCTGTCACTTTGTAAGGTTCTGATTCAACCTTGGTAGGAATCTGAAGGGGCTTCACCACCTCCAAAAACAAGGCGAAAACCCAGCAGTGTTGGTGTTTCATTTGGTGTTTTCTGTCTACTGCAATGTAAAATGTTCTTAAAGTTTTGTTAATACTCATTAGATGATCATCCTGGCCAAAAAAACACAATCTTTTTTTTCCCTTGTAAAGTTATGACTTTAGTCTCAGAGAATATTCTTTTTTTTTCTCATAAATCTGTGTTTTATACATATCCCTTTGCCTGGCTCCTTGTTTTAAAAATCTGTATTTTACTTGCGGCCCTAATACGCTGTCATATAAAGGTGTCTTTCCTTTGGCTTTTATTTTGATGTTATTGTGCTGTGTAAAATCGTTCTCCTGTCTTTTACACTGAAGGATGACACTACCTCAAATGAACGTCCTTCAAATGAAAATGAAGACAAAGGTGCAGAAATTGTTCCTGAAATGCAGTCAGATGAAAAAATGGCACCAGCAGCAGTTGGCAAAGAAGGTAAACTTTCTTATCTTCTATTTTGGATTAAAGGTACAGTTTACCCCAAAATCTAAAAATAAACATTTTTCATCCTTCCTGTAGAGATGTTTACTCATCTGATTACTTTGGTGTGAGTTGCTGAGTTTTGCGATATCAACTGTAGAGATGTCTGCCTTCTCTCAAATGTAATGTAATTAGATAGCACTTGGCTAGTGGTTCTCAAAGCGCCAAAAAATACATTTGGAAAAACTCAATGGCAACGTCTCTTTACAGAAATCATGACCCGGTTACTCTACATAATCCACAGACCTTATTGTGAGCAGTTTCATGTAAGAATTGCTTTCTTTCTACTGAACTTCTTGAACTACTCATGGATGACAGACTTGTGCTTTTGGCAGTGCAAGACGTAAACCTTAATGGTGTTGTCTTTGTTGGAGCTGTAACATTAGCGCCACTGAACTAGCCAGCACAGTGATACGGTTGGCAGGTGTAATACAGTAAAAAGAAAATAACTCCTACATGAAACTGCACTACAGGCAAGAGGAAAAACGTGTATTTTTAATTTTGGATTGAACTGTCACCGTAAATTCAAATCTTGTTTCTTGTGTTTTGAGCTATCCAAATGTTATTTCATGTGATTTTCAAGGTAAAGTTTTATTTGTTTGTTTCTGTACTTTTTACAATGTTTCAGCCGCTGACGCTATCGTGTGTGAAACAAAAGAGGTCACAGGAGCCGCAGAGGGAAGCGCAGTTGCAGTTGTTTCTGATGCATCTGAAAAAGCCTCAGAAATATCCAGTAAACAAGGTCAGAGCTTGAAAACATTCTGCTTGAAAATTTTTTTTCTTTGGCCGATTATTAACTTCAGCATCTTATTGTTACTTTAGAGCAAACTGAGACAGATGTTGCAGACACAAAGACAAGCCCCAAGGTGAGGAACCATTCATGGTTTACACGTTCTAACTGCTTATTTAAAATTCAGTATGTATTCACAGTCATCTCTGTTTAGCAACAAGCAGAAGAAGTGGTAGCTGAGGACAATCAGGCTGAGATGGACATAGATAATAGTAAGTCTTTTCTTTTATCTGACTTACATATTAAAAGCTTTTTACTGGTATTTTATCTGGTGGATTTTTAAAGTGAATTCATTAAAAGCTGTAAATTAGGCAACATTTTTAACCGTACCTGTTGTCACCACTAGTTGAAGTCGAGAGTAAGACAGTGGAGGAAGAAGATGCTACAACAGAGAAGAGTGATCTACAAACTGTAAGTGTTTAACCTCAGTCATGCTCACTCACAGATGTAAATGACATGTAACATTTGCACCCTGTGTTATTTAACATTTTCATCTGATCTGCCTCTCCTCTCTGCCTACTGTACTACTATTATTATTACCATCATCATCATCATCATCATCATCATCATCATCATTATTATATTTCTTGTGTATCTCTTGTTCAGGTGGAACAGGATGTCCCAGAGAAGACTGAGGAGATCACAGAGAGTGGACTCGAGAGTCAGTCCAAACTGGTCAAACAAATCAGTGGGTCATATGACTTTTAAAACTGACCGTCATGCTATGATTTCACTCAGTTCCTCAGCTTTAGACGTTGGCTCTTTCACAGTTATCCTCATTTGTCGCTGTTTGTTTGTATTTTTCAGGTAATGTCTCCAGCACAGACAGCCAGACAGATGAGAAGGGATCTGACCTGTCGGAAAAGGT
>JAJHUR010114539.1:0-12505 GCA_027495735.1 Lutjanus campechanus | reverse complement strand
TATATATATATATATATATATATATATATAAATCCTTAAAGAATATATTTTCATTTGTTGATAATGATAATTTAAAGCTTTTTTATTTTGTTATATTTTGTTCTTCAGTTTACTTATGTTTCTGTCATATTCTAGCTCAAAATTCAGTTGTTTCCTGCTTTATTTTGTGGTTGCTTCTCTCACCTCTTTAAAGACAAGAATACCACCAAAATGTTTCTGTCCAACTAACAAAGCACCAACGGGAAATCTGATTGGTCTGTCTCTACACGCTCACACCAACACAAAATGTGGAGCAATTTGGCACAATTATTTGTGATGAGGTAGAGCACAGTTGTCGTGTTCAGAACCTCTCTATAAAGTACACCAGTTATTTTCTGCATTGTGGTCTGAAGTGTGAAAACTCTGGCGGCCTGAGCTGCCTAAAGCTGATCTGGTTCTCAGGAGTCGCACCAGTAAAATCCCCTGATGGCAGAGTTAGTGCCATTCTCCTGGTTTATGACTGTTCCTCAGCTGGCTGCAGTCAGAACCCTGACTGGAACATTCCTGGCATGACTGCCCTGGCGCTAAGTCCCCGGCTTTGTTTCCAACCAGCCACCAATAACCAGAGGATTCTGCTGGACAGACATCCAGAGGGACCGCTCACAGGTCTGGAATCTGCTCTCACTACTCTCGCCAGCTCAACGTACAGTTCACACAGACCAGAGGCAAGCTACTCTACATTATCTGTACGTTATCAGACGTTCGACTGACAAAAGCGCTCTCTTACTGTCAGTTACCATTAGCTTCCACAGAAACTGTGCATTGATGTCAAATTCTTCTTTCTACTGAAGAAGTTGTTCCTATGAACTGACCCCAGTGTGTTCTGGATTATCCAGAGGAACAGGGATACTGTTACTGGAAAATGATGCGTTGCTGAAGTGTTTAAATGTCATTTTTAAGTGTTGTGAATAGCACAAATTAAATTCCATTCACTTCTTTAGTCCTGGGTGGAGGCAGGAATCTAAGAGACAGACAAATAAATTATAAATATATGCATGGAGACCACTGAAGGGAAAAGAAAATGCCAATTTGAATTTGAAACCAACCCTTAATTACATATGCACAAAAGACAGAGAGATAAAATATTTGACAGGAGCACCTGTCAGTGGGTGGGATATATCAGGCAGCATGTGTCAGGCAGTCATGATGCCATGTATCACCACTCTACCCTAACAGTCAGGTGTTGGAGTAGATGTGTTGGAAGCAGGATCTGAACTGAGGATCTGAGTGACCTTGATAAGGGCCGGATTGTGATGGCTAGACGATGAGGTCAAAGCATCTCCAGAACAGCAGGTCTTTGGGGTGTTCTTGGTATGCAGTGGTTAGTACCTACCAAAAGTTGTCCAAAAAGGGACAACTGGTAAATCAGTGACAGGGTTATGGGTGGCCAATGTGTGTGGGGAGGGAAGGCTTGCTCATCTGGTCCGATCCCACAGAGGAGCTATTTTAGTGCAAAAAGTTCATGCTGGCTATGATAGAAAGATGACACCTGTCTACCAGCGAAAGTGGCTACAATGGACATGTGAGCATC
Source organism: Lutjanus campechanus (assembly GCA_027495735.1). Taxonomy (NCBI): domain Eukaryota; kingdom Metazoa; phylum Chordata; class Actinopteri; order Lutjaniformes; family Lutjanidae; genus Lutjanus; species Lutjanus campechanus. The sequence continues at coordinate 10,935 of JAJHUR010114539.1, read as the reverse complement.
AGAACTGGATCATGGAGCAGTGGAAGAAGGTGGCCTGGTGTTGACAAGTTGCTGACCCAGCCTCAAAATTCCCCAGATCTCATTCCAATCAAGAATCTGTGGAATGTGGTGGAACAACAAGTCCAATCCATGGAAGCCACACCTCACAACCTACAGGACTTAAAGGGTCTGCTGCTGACATCCTGGTGTCAGATACCATAGGACACCTTCAGAGGTCCATGGAGTCCAGATCTCGATGAGTGAGAGCTGTTTTAGTGGCATTAGGCAAGTGGTTTCAAACTTCTCTATCTGTCTATCTGAAGATCCTGATGACTTCTATCATCATACCAACTGACTGAATGTCAGTATGTTTCTTTTCTCAAGGGTTCTCAGCTCACACTGACTCGCTAGGCTGTACATTTTGATTTGAGACATTTTCACTTACTGGACAGGAAGTGGCTCAAGCAGTGCTTGTGGAGGTTGAGAACACAGGTCATCAGCCCAATCTTAAACCTAGACCTGACTGGTGTTATCACACCTACTGTGTTCTCCTCCCAGATGTGTCATGCAATGCATGCATTCTATTTTAATCATCCAAAGTCCCTTTCAGTACATTCACTTTCTATAGCCAACATTCAATTAGGGCAATTAGGCAATTTAATGTTAAACACCACTGTGAGACCAATCACAAATCCTATAGAAGTTCCTGTCCTGGCATCATTACATTGGCTGCCCATTCAGGCTAGAGCTGATTTTAAAGTCCTTCTCTTAAATTATAAGGCTTTGAATGGACTCGCACCATCTTATTTAACTGAACTGCTGACTCCCTACATTCCGTCTCGTCCTCTTCGTTCTCTTAGTTCGAACCTCCTTGTCATCCCACCGATTAATAAAAAGTGGCAGGGCTTTCTCTTACCGTGCTCCCTTTTTATGGAATGGTCTTCCACTTGATATCAAAGGAGCTTCATCCACTGCAAATTTTACGTCTCGTCTTAAAACCTACCTTTTTACCCAATATTTTGGTTCAATCTAATTCTTAACTGTCTTTTCATTGCCCTCTGGTGCTTTTTTATTGTTTTATTGTCTGTTATTATTGCACTTGTTATACTGTATTTATTGTTAAGTGTATTGAGACCATGTCCCATGGTGATTTTGCACTTTAAATAAATTGATTGATTGATTGAAGCTCTGGGTTACAGAGACTGGGATATGAGCCTCTGGGTTTGACTTCAGGTTATAGTTTAAACTAGTGTATGTGTGGTAAAGAATGTAACTTTTGCATTACACAAAAGGAGCAGAATATAATCTGAAACAGATGATCTGTTTTGAGATCACTCATTCTGTTTCAGAATAAATGATCTGTCAGTGATGACATGCAGGTGAGACCTCTACTCCTACACATCTCAAACATCAGACTTACAGACCACTGTGGGTTCAGGACAGAGGCGGGAACTGTTTGGGGATAGATCACTAACCTCAGAGGGCCATGCAACAACTCACACACTCAGTTTGTACAACAAGATTCCAATGTAGAAAACACTTAGTGGTGGTCAGCTGAGCCTTACAGTCTGAGTGACTGACAGCAGTGTTTCCCAAGCCTTTTTTCTGGGGACCAACTTTAAAAAAAAAAAAAAGACAAGCCATTGTGACCCAAATCAAAATACTTTATAGATAGTCAATCAATCTGCCAGTTATTTTCTTGGTTAATCGATTATTACTAGTTTGGTCTATAAAATGTCAAAATATTGATCAGTGTTTCCCTTTTGTAGCCTGCTTCATATGCGAGACAAAATAAGTATATATAATAGACACATTTTAAATACTTTATTAAAGGTATACTGCAGATATAAATCACAAATTTACAATTTTTTTTATTTATTTGTCAACCCGAATAAAAGCTCCTGTGACCCACTTGTGGGTCATGACCCGGTGTTTGGGAATGACTGACTTACTGTACATGACCAGGTGAGTCAGTCGCTGACTCTCCAAACACCCAAACCTCATGAACAGTCATTTAAATGAGGTGTTCGACTTACTGTAGTGGATACAGAAGAAATGTGACTAAGAGGAGCATGATTGTGATGTGAGAGCTGACTCTTGCGTGTCATCTCCGCTCTGAACTTCTCTGAGTTGTTTGCACAGCTGCCCGACACAAACACCTGCCTGGAAATGCATTATTTTCTGCCTTTATCATTGCTGACAGATTATGGAAGGTTTCACTCACTCACTCTTTGTTCCTGATGCTCCATATAAATAAATAATGTGCTACAGTGTGAACCTCATCTACAGTGTGTTTCAGTTCTCATCATCTCTTCATGTAAAACACATAATGGATTTTATGAACGTTAAGCCCATCTACCTGTTTGTGGTTCTCCTATAAGGACCGTGTTAGCAGTCTGAGTAGGCTGAGGAAACCCAGACTACAGTAAGTGACACGTTTTAACAGAATGTTGAACTAAAAGACACTAAGGAATCAGGACCTTTGCAGAACTGTAATGTGCTGGTTCTCAGTACAGGGATAAAACTTGGTGGCCACCTACATGGAATATTTGGTGGCCACAGAGAAACTTTTTGAGGTCACTGGTCCGTGGGTAATGTCAAACTCTGCACATCCTTGTATATTCAATCATATACAGGCTACAGTAACAGCATTTTTCAGACTCATGTTCTCATTTATGACATTATAGACACTGTACATTGACCTTGTCCTTTTTGGGTGATGGGTGAATTTTCGGGTGAATTTTCTTCCTTACTGAGAAAGATACTTGGACCTCTCCATCCTATTTTCTCCACCACATGGTATGGCTTGGCTCGGCTTAGTGCCAGGATCTTTTCTCAGTTTCATTTCCACTGCAGCTGGTATTCCCTCAATGTCAGCAAGAACATCTGCACTTCATAAACTGACCACAGTGTAGTTTTGCAGGCTGCCATTTTAAAAAAATCTGAACTGAATGAATTTTTAAGAATTGCAGTCACAATTAGCGGTTGATGTGCAGGATGTCTGTGACGATTTTCTGTGACTGTGATCTGCAGTGATTCCACTCCAACATTTAGCAGTGCTGCACAATTAATTGAAAGGCCAAGTTCAATATTCAAGTACTGTAGTGCTGCAGAGATGACCTGGCCTACAAATGTTCTCCAAATGTAAATGTTTGTTCGCTTGGTACAGTCTCCATGCTGTGGATCATGATTTCAATAACTTTGTTCAGTGAAAATTAATTGTGATGCAAAAATGATCATTCACACTAATTGTGTCATATTGCAATCAAATCATGCAATCCTCTATGCTGTTGTGCAGCGTATGCCAACAGACTCAACTCAAATGATCTGCAAGGCCAGTGACGTTGTGGGGGTGGAGTTTGACTCTCTGACGGTGGTGTCAGAGGATGGAGGATGCTGTCTAAGCAACAGACTACATTGGACAATGTCTGAGTGCCACAGGAAATCATTCCTGCCTGTGATCATCAAATATACGACTCCTCCCTCTGAGTGACCCTTGGACTGTTTCACCCTGTCAACAACTATAACAACACATTTATGAATCTATATTGTCCCCCCCCCCCAGGCTATTCCTCTGATTTTCTCTCTAAAGCTTTTGCAGTGTTTATGGAACGGGCCTCTGGGGACTCTTTTGTTGGAGGAGATTTCAATTGTCACCTTAACCCCTCTTGACAAACTTCCATCTGACATTTCTCCCCCATCTAAGCAAGTGAGGGTGCTCACTAATATATGTCATGACGTTGAATATTCTGATGTGTGGAGGCAGCTCCACCCTACTGATTCAGAGTTCACTTTTTTTTTCGGCCCCACATAAAAGCTATACCAGAATTGATTACATTTTCATCCCCTCCTCAAAAATGTCTCTTGCTTTATCATGTTCTATAGGCAACATTGTGTTATCAGACCATGCCCCCCTTTATTTGGTATACTCTCTCACTGAGGATGGGGCATTGTCACGGCGCTGGAGATTTCAACCTTTTCTTCTCAAAGATAAGTTTATTTCCTACTTTACTTCAGAATTTAAGATTTTTTATTCTATCAACTCACCATGCACAGATAATCCCTCTGTCCTCTGGGAGACGTGTAAAATATATTCCCGGGGACTGACCATGTCTTTTGTTGCATCCAAGAGACGTGGGAAGAATGAACAGCGTAAAATTCTCGAATCTCAACTAGCTGAACTGGAGAAAAGTCACATATCTAGCCCAAGTCCAGATTTGCTTAAGGAACTATTATCCGCACGTGCTGCATTAAATACTTTTCTGATTCAGGACTCTGAACAGTCCCTTAAATTTGCCAGGCAGAAATTATATGAGTTCGGGGATAAACCTGGAAGATATCTTGCTAATCTTGTCAAGAAGAGGGCAGATTCTCAAAATATAGTTTCTATTACTGATTCTAATGGTGTTAGATCGTTCGATACCAGAACCATTAAAAAACACTTTACATCATTTTATTCCAATCTATATAGTTCCGAACAGCCTGACAATGCCCCGACCCTTATGGGTCGGTTTTTTGCAGATTTGAGACTCCCCAAAGCTACGGAGGATCATAAATTACAACTATGCTTAATCATTCATTTGAAAATGGGATCCTACCTCAATTCCTTAGGGAGGCCAACATTTCTCTCATCCTTAAAAAAGGAAAATGCCTGGATAGCTGCGCCTCTTACAGGCCGATAGCCCTACTTAACTCTGACCAAAAACTGCTCTCCAAAATCTTGGCCTTGCGCCTAGAGAAGGTGCTGCCCCATATTGTCAAGGAGGACCAAACCAGTTTTGTCAAGGGCCGGAACTCCTGTGATAATGTAAGGAGGCTCCTTAACATCATCCAACTAATCCAGAACTGTGAGGACCCGGCCCCCGTGCTGTCTCTCAACACCGAGAAGGCATTCGACCGGGTCGAGTGGTCGTACTTGTTCTATGCTCTGGAGGAATTTGGCCTAGGTGATAATTTTGTGAATTGGATTAGGGTTCTGTATAACACTCCTATGGCGGTGGTTCTAACTAACGGGCTGAGATCCGACAACTTCCCCCTCCACCGCGAGAATAGGCAGGACGACCCACTCAGCCCCCTGCTCTTTGATATTGCTATAGAGCCGCTGGCCCAAGCAGTAAGGCAGAACACTTTAATTTCTGGGATCTTCGTTGGTGAAAGGGAACGCAAAATTACCTATACGCTGATTAAAGTCATCTCGTCATTCAGCGTCTTTTCGGGATATAAAATTAACTTTGCAAAATCTGAGGCTATGCCCCTGGGGTCGTTAACATGTGTTCCTAGTATGGCTGAGCCCTTCCCATTCCGCTGGTCTCCCACCGGTTTCATCTACTTAGGAGTGCATGTAACACCCACTTTTGGTCAGATGTTTAAGTCCAACTTCCCGCCCCTCTTGGATGCTAAAAAGGCAGATTTAGACCGCTGGGCCCCTCTCCCTCTTTCCTGGTTAGGTAGGGTTGCTCTTATTAAAATGAAGGTCCTGCCCAGACTGCTCTACCCACTGCAAATGATCCCTCTTTTGTTATCCAACAAGGTTATTAAGGTGCTTGAAGGCTGGCTTAGCTCCTTCATCTGGAGCAAAAGGAAGCCCCGCCTGAAGATGACAAAACTTCAAATGGCAGGCTGTGACATAGGTTTAGATGTACCCAATCTTAGATTTTACCAACTGGCATCACACCTGCGGGTAATTGCAAGCTGGCACAAGTGTGATCCAGCCTCGATTTGGCATGATATTGAATCCTCTCAGTCGAAGTGTCCCTTGTTGAATCTGTTGTTTTTGAATAATCTGTTAAAAACCTCTGCACTAACCCTATTACTCTCAGTACCATCAGAGCCTGGAGATCCATTCGCTCTATAGAAGGCCGGGCTCAGTTATCATCTCCTCTCACTCCCATTCTTGATAACCCAGACTTCCTGCCAGGCTGTGAAGACCGGGGCTTTAAAGTATGGGACAACCAAGGGCTAAAGAAATTAGGTGATCTATTTAAAGGCCAGGTTTTACTATCCTTTCAGCAGTTGCAACAGCAATTTGGTTTATTTAATCAAGGTGACTTCTATAGATATTTACAAATTAGAAATTTCATAGTTAAAGACACCACCTTAATGACTAGTAACACCTCTTCATGTGTAGAAAAAGCCCTGTCTCTACAGATTGGTAAGAAATGCATTACTGTTTTTTATAGAGTCCTAAACTCCATTTCTCCTCTTACCTCTCAAACCACCAAGCAAGCTTAGGAGAAAGATTTAGGTGTTGCTAATGTGATGCTGACTGGCAGGAGGTCTGGGCTCAGGCTATGAACATTTCTGTGTGTAACCGAACCAAATCCACACAGTTCAGAATTGTTCATCGCACACATATAACACCTGTTGTCAAGAACAAAATGGATGCTAATGTCTCCCCACTTTGCTGGAAATGTAACTCTGAGACTGGTAATTATGTTCACTGCCTCTGGTCATGTGTGAAGTTACAAAGGTACTGGTCTGGTATTGTGAAGGAACTGTCTTCTATCTTTGGTGTCTCAATACAGATGGACCCTATGTGCTGCCTATCTGACCTTTGCTGCTAGAAAGAACATTCTGCTCTTCTGGATTAAGAATGCCGCCCCAACAAAAAGATCATGGCACAACATTATTATGGACTGCATTCCTAGTGAATATATCACATGTATGCTTCACTCCAAAATAGATATTTTTTACAAGATCTGGGACCCTTACTTGCAGCATATTGGGCCCTCGCTGTCATCTTCTTTGCTATGAGGATTCCCCAGATCAGCTTAGCCTGTCTTTGTGACTTTGTTATAAATGCTCATCATCCAACAAGCACCTTGTGGCCTTGCTATGTTTGTATGCTCTGTATTGGTTGTCATCTCGATACTGCCTTGTTGTGTTGCGGGAGTTTGAAAGGGAGAAGGCAGGATGGTAATTATGCCCACTGTTATTTATTTTTATTTTATTTTATATTTACTGTACCTACATGCCCACACTTTGCTGTTGTTTTTTTATTTTATTTTTATTTTTTTCTTCTTTTTGTCGTGTCTGAGCGGTTCTGTGTGTTCTGCATCTTGTGAAAATGTAAATAAATTAAAAAAAAACTATAACAACTTAATTATTCCTTATTTATCCTGCAGTGCACTGCTGACTGACTACATAATCCTGTGCAATAACTTAACAATTACTCTGTGCAGTAATTCAACTTGTGCAATAACTTTACTGTCTACTCTGTCATACAGCATTTCTAATTTACACTGATATATAAATATGTACACAATGTGCATCATGATACAAAAATATATAATTCCTATATTTCTTATTCTATATCTCTACTTCTATTCTGTCAATATATATGTATAATAACAGTATATCACTGTTTGGGAAAACAAAGTATATATATTTTTACTGTACATATTCTGTCCTTTTTATATATTTTTAAAAATATTTTTTCTTCAAATTGCACTATGCAATATATTTTTCTATTCTTTTTTTAAAGATTATTTTTTGGGCTTTTGCCTTTATTTTGGTAGATGACAGCTGAGGATATGACAGGAAAGGGGGTAGAGAGAGGGGATGACACGTAGCAAATGGGCAATATTTTTCTCTTCTTGAAAGGAGCATCTGTAACGTGAACAATTTCCCCCCGGGGATCACTAAAGTATTTCTGATTCTGAAAATAATCACAATTTTATCTGACAAAGTCCACAGAGTGGGATACAAGCACGGCTGTTTTAACAGCTTTTGGTCGGGTTTATCAGGGAAAATACACACACTTACATGCATATGTGTTACTGTTGTAACAAAATGATTTGCATAAATACACACATGGGTTATACAGATCAATTATACAACTGTTTCTGGGTGCAGGTTTAACTCTGGTATAAAAGCAATATCACACTTGGCGTGCTGTTGGACTGAACATTATCAAAGCTGTGATAACGTACATGACTCCTTCCATCAGCTACCCACAACCGTTCCAATGGAAAACAAAAGAAAGAGTTGAGCCGAGTTGTACCATGGAGTGGAAAAACAGCTAAAGTGTGGTCATATAGTGCAATTTCATATGGATGTACAGTACATGTTTTAGTCGTAGTACAACAGCAGACACTTGGATTCCAGTGGACGTTAGTCAGCTTGTTTTGAACGGAGTAATAAACAGCATTCAGCACTGATTAAGTCTTCTACTTCAAAATTAAATATTGTCAAATATGTTGGAATGAGAATATCTTTGAAAAGCCAATTTATTGGTGAGACAGAGGTTTTGTAATTCAATCAGCATGATCTTGTTATGAAGCCCAAGTCAAGTATCAGTGCCTTCACGTTTGATGAGGACTGAGTTTGATGAGCACTCACAAGATACAGATGAAGAAAAGAATGCTACCATCTGTGAGGCAGAGGCTGACAGGGCCTCACTCTCAGGGTGTTTTCACACCTCTAGTTTGGTCATTTGGTCCAGACCAAAAGAAAACAAAAAGGAAAGATTGTTACTTTTTGGTCCTGGTCTGGTTCATACTCATATTGACTTCTAACAAAAATACCAAGAGGAGGAAACAGGCAGCTTTGCCGACTGACAGGAAACTTATTGATTGGACAGTTTTGGTGATTATCATCCTGCATCATCAGGAGCCACGCAGGAAAATCAAATTCCAGTGATTGTCCACACAAATGTGTTAAAATCACATCTTCTATAATAAAATCCTGTGTTTGGTTCATTTGCTTTCACGTCACAAACGAAATGCACCAGAGTTTGTTGGGAACCACACTGAGACCCACCTTTTCAGGCAAACTCGGTTCAGTTCTTTGGTCCACACCAGAGTTAGATAGACAGCTTTCACACCAGCCCAAATAAACTGGACTAAACTGGCAAACGGACCACAGTCCAAACGAGGCAGGCATGAAAGCGTCTTTAGTACCAACATGTCAGTGTGGGTGAGAGTACAGAAGTGCACTGCTGTGTGAGAACTCACCATGTCAGGTTTCAGTGTGAACACCAGAGGGAGGGAGTAGCGCAGAGCGTTCAGGGTGCTGACAACAGAGGAGCTCCAGGACTGATGCACCTCCCGACTCCGAGGGATCCGACAGATGGTAAACTGAGGAACAGGAGCACATGTCCATCACAGACACTCAGAGATGCTGCAGTTTGTACTGCAACAAAAACAGATTCATCAGAAAACACTTTTATCTTTAGATACAAACTTATTTCACAGCCACTCACCAGCACATGAACAGGTCAGTGAGTCTACACTTAACTGTACTGCCACATAATAATAAAGGCTCAGTTTACCCAAATTACATAAAACATGTTCCCATTTAGATCAAAGTATATAGATATTTTTGGTGAGATTTCTGCTTCCAGCAGAAACTGAAAACTGAAATTTCAATTGTGATGTTCAGGCATTAAAAAACATTTGAGACAAAGCAAAGTGTCTTCAGATTTAAAGGGCCATGTCACCCAAAAATCTTGCTTGTAGTGCTGTTTATCCATCTAGATTTTTTTTTGGTGTGAGTTGCAGTTTTGGAGATATCAGCCATAGAGATGTCTGCCTTCTCTCCAGTGTAATGGGATTAAATGGCACTTGTCTTGTGGTGCTCAAAGCACCAAAGAAAAAAACATTTGAAAAATTCAAAACTAGTGTCTCTTTCTGAAATCATGACCTGATTACTCAAAATAATCCACAGACCTTGTTGTGAGCAGTTTCATGTAGGAACTGCCTAACTTTGATTCCAGCTAAGTATTTGTTGCATATCAACATGTCAGCCCCCTCCTTCCAATGTTTCCAGTCTATATACTGTAAGTTGCTCATAAAGCAAAAATACCAAAGAAAAATGTCTGTGGATAATCCTGAGAAACTGAGCCATTATCAACTTGTGTCTTTAGGCTTGGGTGGTATCTATTTTTTAACATTTTACCGGAGTATATGTGTAAAAAACAAACAAACAAAGCATAAAAACCGAGGTGCTGTTGGTAGGCATCATTTTTAGCGTGAATAACATTGTCTAGCCTGCAATTCTGTGTCTAAGCAGTAAGAGAAGTCTTGCTGGGTTTATGGTACATAGAATAATGAGTAGACAGGAAATAAGCATCCTTCTTTCACAGATTCTTGCTGGAGGAACCGATTACACTTTGCCACGGTGGATAACGACACATCAGTGGACTTATCATGTGGAAAACAAACTGCTTTTATAGTTGGATGAGGACATCTCATGATAAAGTCTACTAGTTTTCACTTGTTTGAACCTATTCTTAAATTGACAAGATTGTGGCAGGACAGATTGATCAACTATCTACAAAGTATTTTGATTTGGGTCACGATGGTTTATCTTTTTTAGAAAGTGGGTCCCCAGAAAAAAGGTTTGGAAAACACAGCATTCAACAACCAACAGAAAATGAGTCCGCAATAAAAATCTTCTCTCAAATAGTTTCAAAATAAGTATGAATTATCAAAACCTCAAATTTGACAAGCATGTTAAATCAGTGATTCAATCCTGTTTTCATCATGTCAGAAACATTTCAAGGATCAGAGCATTTCTTTCTTCCACAACTCTGGAAAGTGTAACTCATGCTTTCATTACTTGTAGATTAGATTACTGTAATTCTTCCCTCTCTGGCATCAGTAAAAAAAAAAATCCCTCGTGTGTCTCCAGCTCATCCCTGAGAGCCTCAGATGTGTTGTTCCTGGTTGTTCTTGGTCCAGATTTGTACTGAAATGTGATTGAGCCTTTGCAGTTAGGGCTCTGAGCCTGTGGACTGACCTGCCTGAGGATATCAGAGCTACAAACAATCAATACATTTATATCAATACATTTATTTTAAAAGCCCACTTTATTTAAATGGTTTTTGCTGACTGTGTAGTTTTACTAGGTTTTCTTTTGTTTGAAATGCCGTCTGTTTTTATTGCAAAGCACTTTGGCTAAGACACTTAACCATGCAATACAAATAAAGTTTATTATATATTTATATAGCACCAG
>JAJHUR010114537.1:1266-53925 GCA_027495735.1 Lutjanus campechanus | reverse complement strand
AATATTGAACATCACTTGTACTGGTAAATAAACCAGCAAGACCTCAACACCTGTGTAGCCTCTCAAACCCCTGCATGGATGTAGCCTGCATTATAAACAATTACCCCTGTCCCAACTTTGTACTTACAGAAACATTCATTCTAACCATGCTTTAAATATGTATATGGTCAAACTGGATATATTTAAAAGACTTTTGACTTTTTAATGTGATTATCCTCTGATCCCAGATGCAGTTCTTAATGAGAAGGGCTAAGAAGCCATTAATGCTGTTATCAGCGATGTGGTGCTGTATTCTCTCTTTGTCACTTTTTCAACTTTGAAACTTTTGGTCATTCTGAAGTTGCAGCTCAGAACAGCACTTTATCTTATTTGTAATTTGGTGCACCAGTAAGTGGAGATGAGGACTCGATTCACGTAACCTGAACTCGACTTGGACTTGAGCCTTTATACCTTTCCCCAAGCCCAAAAAGTAAAAAGTATGTTATTTAAAAAGTGTGCCACAAATCAATTCATTTCTTGTCATTTCCTGAATCAACTAATCAACTTAATTCCCAGCAAGTCTACATTTAATTCCCCAGATCCACTTTGTTTGAACCTTTGTTCAAACAAAGTGGAGGATGAGAGGATCATGAAGGAGTGAGAGGATCATGAAGGACTAAAGCTAGGCTGGTTTTACACTGTGAAACTTTCACACTATAGTTGATTGAAATCCAGGTTAAACAAAGTAGCAACTGAGTTGTGTGGTGTAAAGCCCTCTGCAGCATGCAGCATGAAACTCAGCCTCAACAATTGCAAAACTCAATTTTGCAAAACTTGTTTCATGCAACAACAAATCAAAATTCTGATGTGTTGCATGATATCAAACTATAATGCAGTATGATTCCTGACTTTAGCTGACAAGGGCGTATCACCAAAAGAAACAAAATGGTAGATGATCTTTTGGATCTTTTGGATGCTTGTGCTTGTAGATTTAATGTGAGGTTGGCAACGCTTTGTTTTGTTTACATCACAGTTAACAGGTGACTAATATTGCTGTTTGGTTATAGCTATACTTTAATGTAAAGTTTTGATGAGAATCAGAGCTGGTATCTACAATACAATTACATATCAAGCAACAAAGGCAGCAAAAAGAGCTATATATTTATTTATTTTCCTTGAAAGGGTGAATGCACTCACCAGAGGCTCATTGGATCAAGCTCCTTGAACAGAGAGTGAAATGAACTGTTGGTCTCTTTTGAGTAGGCATTAGGTCATGTTTTTTCCTCCAGCATATCAATAAGTATTAATGCATCAATAGTTCTCTTCCTGTTCTCCACTACAGCCATTATGAAACAAAGTAGTCAGCAAGCGCCAGAGGAAAAAGCGATACTACATGTCCAAATTGATATTATCCAGAGAGTAAATGATACAAAATTCGATACATAGCAAATATAGTGATCCATTAGACATAATCTAGTGAGTTTATTTTAGTCAAAAATAAACTATTAAATTGTGTTCCATAAGACTTGTGAAAGTTTTGCAGTCCAAAGCCAGCTTTACGTTACTGAGCACCAGTTGGAAAGAGTTAAACCAAAGGTAATTTTGTTTGCTAACAAAAACTATGATGAAGATGATGTTAGCTTAACCACTAAGTAGCTATGTAAATCAACGAGGCTGTTGACTCACTCTTACATTATGGCTTGTTCAGGACTTGGAACTTGACTTGGGACTTGAGTGCAAAGACCTGAGAATTGCAAGTATTAGGAATATGCCCTATAATTATATTGATGGTATTTCTTGAATCAAAATGTTATTTCAGTTTGAGACGCTGTAGCTCTAAACTATCCCCAGCTGCTCACAATGAGTCCAACTACCCATGCAGACAGAGTTGACACTACAGGAGAGAAATGGGGCAACAGAGTGAGTGATATAAAACAAAGTGAATAAAAGACAGAGAGGCAGCGAGGAGGTGTGCCTCACTGGGACCTGAGCAGTCACCCAGAAGTAGGCCACGCTGGTAGCTTCATCATAAATACATGTAGCCACTACACCGCTCCCTGCTGCGCTGCTATTTAAAGACCAGATGATTGACCACCTGTAAAGGAGGTAAAGCAGTTTGAGCCAACACAATTCATTTCACCTCAGCTCCCTCTGTCCCCATAGAGCACTTGGTTTAATGGCATAAAAGCTTGCAAAACACACAGCAGGAGGATCACCGAAGCAGACAACACATTCCTCCATGGTTCTGCTCTCTGCGTGTATTTCAAAATGTGTTAACACACACTGAAACACATCTGAGTTAAAGGACCAGCACCCTTAGAAATAAAGGTGCTAATTAGAATCATACAGGGTTTCTTAGCTTGTCCCCATAGGAGAACCATTAATGATTTCTGGTAGAACCACTTGGAACTCTTTTAGAGGGTTTTTACCTTGAACTTATATTTTTATTCAATGTGTAACGTGAGGTATAACTTTGCTGCCTTTTTGGCCAGATCACCACTGAAAAGGAGAGTTTCTCTCAACTGTTTTCTTTTATGTACCTCTTTAAACAAAGGTTACATAAAAATAAATACATTAAAACCATCTGTGAAAGGTTCCACCCCTCTCTCTTTCTTTTCAAGACCCCCTCTGTGGCAGTGCAACATGCAGCTGCAGCCTGTAAAGGACCTGTGGAAAAGGCCCCTGTTGATATAAATGTCTCATTGTAAGGTGACAGAACACAACGATTTTTATTTTCAGGTGATTATACACAAATGAAAACATACTTTTGAATATCATATTATATTTCTGCCATATTCTGCCAATAAAACCCTGTAAATCTTACATGCTGGACCTTTAATAGTTATTTATCAGAGGAATTCTAGAAAAGACATTTTGGAAATTAAGTTTTCAGAACTTCTATTTATGCATTCAGTGGAACAAAAATTATCTCAGAGATAAAAGGACATCAAACAGGCTGTGACATCTGGTTTCTTGATTTCTTTGCTGTTTTGTATCTTTGAGAACTCATTTAAGTTTCACATTAGTCAATACAAAATATATGATGAAATGTTTACTCCAACAGTACAGCGGCAACATTCATAATTTATCACTTTTCCAAGAGAAACACAATATCAGAGAGATTTTTAATTTTTCACTCGCAAAAGAAATCCACTTCTTACACGCCGAGTAAAATCCCAAGCACTTCTCTTCCTTGACACACATCGACTCACAGCGCAGTCATTTTCTTCCTGTGCACTGCGGAGAAACCTATTAAAGGGAATTTTCAGGCCAGTCACAGATGGTTGAAATAAACAGCATACTACTTCCACTTCCATCTCTCATTACAGCCACACTGAATGATGCCAGGCCTTAGATGGGAAATCTGCAAGTACAGCAGGCAGACATTCAATGCATAAATTCAGTTGACTCAGAGAGTATTTACCAAAATGAGTTTCTATGTAAGCCTCAGCCATCCCTCAAACTTGGACGTTTATTATTTTTTATTTAAACTTGGTCAGCTATTTATAATTTGTAAAAGTTTCCACTGGCAGAAACTTTCGATGTCTGTTTTAACTTTTCTAAATAAAGATTACACAGGGGAGAACCATGTTGGAAAGAAGAAGAAACCACGATATGTAACATGAGACCAATCAGAGGAGCAGGCAGAATAAGATGTTTGTCAGGTGGAATATGGTGTTTGAGGAAGGTGATTGCAGGTGACATGGAAAACACATTGCTGATGGCTTTATGCCTGCTTGTTTTGCAGACATCAGCGCTGCCAATAGGGAGCCGTCAAGTATAGTGAGTCACTGTGTGATTAGGTGATCTGAAGGCAAACTGGAAGGGTTGGATTTGTGTGTGTGTGTGTGTGTGTGTCTGTGTGTGTCTGTGGTTTGCATAAGAGCTTTGAGAGGAGAGCAGAGAGAGGACCAGCCTATAATGAGGACTGTGACATCATGCAGCAGTCATCAGTTATATCAGTGTGTTGTTTATTCCAAATTTGTCTGCACGTTCTGTCCATATTTGACTGAAAGACTTCATGATCAGAATCAAACCAAGAACATACTGTAGCACTTAGTTAATTCAGCTAATATACATCAATCATTAGTCAGCTAGTTACACATGATAGCTCAGTGTTTCTCGAACTGTTCACATCCTGTACCACCTCAGAATAAATAAAGCTCTTCAAGTACCACCATTATGACTGATGTTACAGATGGATAGGCCTACTCTGTTCAGCTATTATTCCTCATAAAAAGATCTATATTTATTTTTTACTGTTTTCAGCCACAACCACTCTGCCATCACAGTTTGGCTCGTAACTAATTATGGATGATGTGCAAATGCACCACATGAATGATCATGACTATGAAGCTGGCTGATATAAATATTACAGAAAGTTCAAAACATATATAACACATAAATTGGCATTTCCGTGATCTCATAGTTGGAGTATTTTCATTTAAAAATTTGTAGCATTTAGATTAAACATTTATAAAAAAAAATTTAATAAATTTTTGGAGATTCCTCAGTGTACCACTAGAGGGGCCTCAAGTGCCACCAGTGGTAGGCTACCAGCATCATAGTTTGAAAATCTAAGGTGATGTCTAGTTAGCAAAACACTGTCTAACTAGCTAGCTAATCTAAATCAATCATTAGCTAGGTAGTAAACCAGCATTTTGCTAAAATTAGCTAATTTAAGATGTGACTATAGATGGATTTCTTGTTCACAAACTTTACAGGATGTGCATGCACATGGCTAGTAGCTTAGCTGGTCAAATGACTATAGTCAATAGTTGTAATCAACATACATTTTGCATGGTTTTGTAAATCCTTGTTGACAGAATCACTGGATCTGTTTGTCTTTATATATTTTGTAAAATGTTATCTAACATTAGTTGACTTTCAATATGGTCACCAGGTGTCTAAATGAAATCAACCCACTAAGTTTATTCAAGTAAATGTTTTGCTAAAAGGAGCTGAATCACAAAACACTGTGGGTTGCTGACATGTCCTATTAATTTTACTCAACTTTACTTTGTTTTGCTGGTTACTGAGCCTTTTATTCTCTCCTTATTTGACCATATCAGGAGCACGGCCATTATATTGTCGCACATTGTCAATGTGTCAATAAGCTAATTAACTCAAAGGAAAAAGTCTTGACAACAAGGTTACTTTATGGCCTCCACATTTGAAAGAAATTTGACAGCAACTGTACAAGACATGAGACATGCGTGACAGCTAGATAGGTCTGGAACAATGACAAAGTAGCTGGCACTGATTACATTAGAAATTCAGGCCACCCAATTACATCAATGAATTAGTTCTCAGTAATGGTGAGAAATTACCAGATTACTTACACTCTGTATAGGAACATACTAAGTCAGAAATCCAGAGAGAAAGAGTGAAAGAAGAGCTCAAATTAACAATTTACACGTTTATAGGCGACAGAAACAACTCCATGTCCTGCAGTGTCCTCCGCGATCGTGTTTAAAACTCCCACAAGATCATTGTTTAGGCCAGAATAATCTCTCGCAAGATTTGTTGCATGTCTGGGGTTCCATTGTAGACATGACTGTCCTCCTGCCTGCCAACACGGCCCAAGGGAAGGAAAGGAAGAGAGAGACCCCTACACTGTTAGCAGAGTAAGTTGCTAAATTTGTTACTACTCACTTTTTAGAATTTAAATTGCTAAAAGGGTCTGAAAAGTCATTAAATCTTGTGACAACACTGGCTGTACTACATGGACAACTGCTGCTCTCTGGCCCCTCGTTGCACATACATTTCTTTTCACTGAAACCTGTCTATATATCACTTCGACAGCTTCCCCCAACATCTTTTAACCATCTTCAAAATTTGTTTTTCTTTTCAACATAGAGGAGCCTATAACACATAGCATATATGAGTACCAGAAGCAATTTCTTTTTTCCCAGGATAGCAAAGTCATGACCTGCCCTGCTCTGTTTCGTTGGTTTGGGTCATTTGGGTTGGGTATGTTTAGGCATGTGACATGAGATTTGGTAGGGTTAAGGTTAGAGTATTAGGATACGCCAATCACGGACAGACTAGGGTGGGTCATGCCCTCACCATCCTGGGGAAAAAAAATATTGCTCACACCAATCATTCCCAAAGACTGGGCAGTCAGATTTTATTTAGGTCAGCAAATAAATAAAAGACTATGGAATAAATTCTGCAAATTTAAGACTTATATCTGCAGTACACATTTTTATAAAGCCTGTTAATTCCACCTAAAAGCACTTATTTAGTCTCATTTATGAAGTTAAAATGTCCTATTTTGTTTTCCTGATGAGGGGAAATAAAAATAATGAGATGGCCTTTCAACGGAACCTAAATGCATTTGTGCACAGATCTCTTCCTAAGATTTATTATCATCTGCAGATGGTGCACAGCTAGTTACTGCATAACGTACAGTAAGTCAGTGGGTTGTAAGGCAGATACGGTTCTTGTGTCAGGTTCTATGGGTTATTATTCATAGGTCCATGAATGAATTTATTTTTCATTTATTTATTTATTCCATTTTTGCATGAGTACAAAAATAGCCCGCTGATGCTCAGTGTCTCATGAGATTATTTTAGCGGGCTGGTTGACTGGGCTGAACTCCTACCGTCCTACTGAGCAGGTACACTCCAACACCTCCGGCTGTTAATGCAGTGACTCATCAATCTCAAATGTGTCTTCAAAGACTGTTCGACAAGGTTTTAAGCTTGTCATAGAGGTCTCCTGATTAACTCATGATCATTAAGAAACTTCATGTCTGTGCAATATTGATCTTCAAACATAAACTCAGCGAAGTCCTTCTGGGAATCAGCAACAAGTCCCAATGCCCCAGATTTGGTATCAAAACAAGATATTTTTAGCTCATCCCAGCCAACGTGAAGCCTCGTAACACTTTCACTCACATCTGCTACAGGAGTCAGTTCAATTGAAGAAGAAAATTTAGCTGCTTTACTAACAGGATTAGAGGGGTTACTTCAAAAAATTATTTAGATTACCTGTTAACAAATATAGTCAGTAACCTAATCCTAGTATCACAATATTAAAGTAATGTAACTTGATTACTTCCTGTTGCTTTTTAGATGAATATCAAATATGGTGAAATTGTTTAGCCTAATATAATGGTTTATGCTCATTGTAGATTCATTTATTGTTTGTCCAGATATTCCATCCTTTATTTTGTGTGAAGGCATGTTTAGACCAATGGCGGTAACTATGCACACGTTACACACGGTACTTTGTTATCGCTATGCTAGTCACACTTCATAGTCAATCTTCAAGTAAAGTGACATAAACCTTTTCACACACTCATTATCCCGGTCACCAACCTACCGTCCCAAAACATTTTTCTGAAGAACTAGTAGTATTGGCAGTTAGCCAACTGGATTTCTGTGTTGCTAACATTACCGGTTGTTCTGTGTAGTTAACGTTAGCTGTTGTTCTGTGTAGTTAATGTTAGCAGTTGGCCTTAGTAGCTAACATGAGCAGTTGGTCTGCATAGCTAAAGTTTGCAGTTGGTCTGTGTAGCTAATGTTAGCATTTTGTGTAGCTAACAGCAGCATTTAGTCTGTAGCTTATATAGCTTATGTTGGTGGTTGGTCTGTGTGGCAAAGGCTAGCCGCTGGTCTGTGTTCTGACCTGTAAATGTTTCTTTAAATTAGATGTTGAGTTCTTGGATGGTGGCAGTATTTCACAGCTGAAGTCAGAACCGTCACTGCACTGTGATGTTGTTCCCTTTTCCTAATTTAAAGACAAAATTTCCACTCAGTGAAAACATGTTTTCAAGAGATAATGAATTGGCAACTGTAAGATTAGCTAGTTTCACTGAGAAAAGATTGGTGTTGTGAGAATCATGAAGTGTTGTAAAGTGTGCACATTGTGTATGGTATTATATGATTCTTCATTTAAAACATATTTTGCCTTTTTTGTATCTTAATCACATAATCCCATTGCATTTAATCAGTCACTCCCCAAATCTGCTCACTAACCACTTCTCAAATGATGGCATCTATATTATGATCTACAAACAGTTTCAACTAGGAAGTAATTTCCTCTGTGGCTCAAAACACAGACTAAATGCCAGCAGACTGACAAATTGGGGGCATATTTTCTTGTGAGTGTTACAGTGCGATATTCTCTTGGCTACTGAGCAATAAAATTACAAAACTTCTGGATTTCTGCCTATTTCAGCAGGTCAAAAAATGAGTTCCTTCTTGCTTTGTGTTGTCTCGCTGCTCTGCCCCTCAATCCCCTCCTCATCCACCCTCTGCACCAGCCGAGCCAGCTTTCCCTGCTCAACTAGGTCCACTGCTCTCCCTGGAGACAAGGCTATTTAACAGGAAGTCCACTAAACATTAAGGGCTTTGGCAGCCGGAGGAGAGCAGGGTGGTGAGGGACAGACGAGTGACTCCTGGAGCCAGGATAAGTACAACCCTGCAAGACGCCACAGAGGGCTGGGAAAGTTGAACGTCTCAGCCTGTCTTCCGGCCAGCAACACAGCAGCAGAGCTGTCATCCCACTCACTAACACTGACTCTGCAGGTGTCTCTGTGTGTGTGTCTTGTACTGTGTGCTGGTGAAGGCATCCAGAAAGAGGCTGCATCCTTGGAGCCAAATCTAAACAGAGCAGGGGAATATGGATCCAAAGCTATTTTGGATGCAGCCAGCTGAGCCAGTTACTCTTGTGTTTATATGTTACTTCTGACTTGTGGAGTTGACAAAAGGGAAACAATGGAAAATTTGAGCCCAGGCCTTCTCTGTGCAGTTTTGGTTTGTTTGTGGGTTTGGCTCATTTACATATTGGCTTGTTTTTTTTTAAACAGCACAGCATGTATTTTTCACATACTGTAAGGTTTCATGATGAGAATGCATCCATGTGTTTTGAGATTCTCTGTCATGTAACATATTCTTTTAAACATTTACTAAAAGGGACACTCCAAAATAAAAAATACATATTTTTCCTCTGGCCTGCAGTGCTATTCAGTCTGTTTTGGTGTGAGCTATAGACATGTCTGTCTTCCTTCAAATAATGGAACTAGATGGCGCTCAGCTTGGTGCTCAAAGAACCAAAAAATATATTTGAAAAACTCAACAGCAATGTCTCTTTTTGTGACCACTTTAATGTAGGAACTACTTTTTTATACCACAGAAATCCTCCTCTTCCAAGCCAGTAGTAGAACCTAAGGTGTTAACAAAAAACATGAAAAGCCCTGTCTAAAACCAGTGTTTGGTTTGCCTGTTCTGGGCAACTGTAGAAACATGGCTGTGCAACATGGACCTCATACATGAATGTTTTCTTACTTTTCTCTTGTATTGGCTCTTAAACAAAGCACTAGAAGAAAAATACAAAAATCCTAAATGGGATTCATAAGACATAGGATTCAACCAGAGTGTGTTCATGAATTGCGTTTGATCTTAAATTGAATGCGCATGCAATGACGTTTGCAGTTAGCATATGGAAACGCCCCAATAAATCCATATAAGGGCAGCAGACTGAAGTGCCGTGTGCAAACCACAAAGCCACAAAGCAGCATGCTGCTGACATTTGGCAGGTGACATTAAACTCAAAGAAAAGACAGGAAATGGCAAAGAAATAACACAAGGACAGCAAAA
Source organism: Lutjanus campechanus (assembly GCA_027495735.1). Lineage (NCBI taxonomy): Eukaryota > Metazoa > Chordata > Actinopteri > Lutjaniformes > Lutjanidae > Lutjanus > Lutjanus campechanus. Next base: position 44,338 of record JAJHUR010114537.1, on the reverse strand, counting down.
AAAAGGAAACTTTAACAGACATGGAGGAGCACATTGGAGCATTATTGGAGATGTTTTTAGAGGTTTGTGTGTTGCCAGGGTGCCCACCCACTGAGCGTTTAGAATTCTGTGCATCACAACTTATTTGAACGTTTACTGAATGGATTTTTCCTGCAAGCCAGTCACTTATTAGAACAGGGGGTACATTTTCCTTTAGCTTTTACCAAGGATGATGTGAGACCTTTACATAACTTATTAAACATATTTACTGCTAGACAAGCTAACTACAGGCAACGCTAAAAGCAACTAATAATTCATCCATCAGTTTTCTAATCATTTTATCCTGTCAGGTGTTGCAGGGGGGCTGGAGGCTGTCCCAGCATGCAGGGTCAGAGGCAGGGTACCTTCGGGGCAACACTATCACAGGCACGACTGATAAAGCATAAGGAAATTACTGTTGAAAGTCCCTTTTCTGCATACTTTTTTTTTATTTTCAGGCACATAATTGTGATATTGGTCCTGTGTGTGGGCACAGAAATGACTCAAACCATTATCTGATTTACAAATCATTTTGTGACAGCTGATATTTATGTTTTTCCATTCGTAGTTAAAGTTTCCATCTGTGGGTTTATCTGGGTCTGACTAGGAATCTAATTGTGTGAAATGATTGCAATGCCCATGGAAGATGCATTGTCATCATAATTTTGCTTTTTAGGCCCTGAGATTTGGCTTCTGAGGGTGTAAAATATAAGCAATCAGCAGAATGTTATAATAATGGATAGCAGATGAATCAGTTGTTCAGATTTATTCTTCCCTTCTGCATCTTGTGTTAAGTAAAAAGATAATTGTGGGTTTTAGAAATTAAACAGAGCTGATTGTCCAGCAAAATAAGTCCTTACTTCATCATGGAGACAAACAATAATGTTGCTGTAAAGTGATAATTACAGGCAGACCTTTCTCCTAATGTTCTTTTCCACTTATAGCCCATTTGCACTCACAGAAACAATCAAACATGTACGCGGTGTTAAAACCAGGAGGTTTTGTGTGTATCTTACAGTAGCTGGCGTTTGATTCAATTTGCACCATGTGGGACTCGGAAAGCAGTTGGCCAAGATCAAGTTGTGGGTGTAGTGAAAGGATGGGAGGAGGCGGAGGATCTGACAGCTCCACAGGAAAAAAAAAATCTCTGTTCATTTGTTTAAAAAAAAAAAACATCAATTGAGTCAGAGTGTGTGTAAGTGTACATTGACTCATCTTTCTATCTGAGTTACATCAGACACAGATGAGCATGTAAGGAGTAACCATTCAGTACGATGCTTTTCACATCATATATACTCATTAAAGTCTTGCCAAAAGGTGAAACGACGTCTGCAGCAGTTTGTGGTTTCCAGGTCATGTCACATATTAAAATAAAACACAGCGTACATTCTTTAATATAGTGCTTAAGGATTCATTTCACAATATGAAAACACATTAATATTCCACTTGCTGCTATTAAAATAACCCTTGTTACGTAATTGTGTTATGTTTAGCTTGTGTCTCACTGGAAATGACATTCATAGACTACCATATCAGCTGGGACGATGTGTTGTTGTGCAAATGTGATGACGGTGACTCATTTAAGTCTTCGCTTGGGGATTTAAGCAATCTATGACTTCAGGTGACAATGAGTTGAGCAGAGTGCAGATCTCCACCAGGCAGCCAGAAAAGAATATTTGGATGGAACCCATTTCTAATCACCAACGTTTTGATTATTAACTATAATTTAATTACATATTGTAGCAACAGAGAAGTGAAGAGGACTGATTGAGAGTTTCAGGTGTTTTTGCAGAACATTATGATGTCACAGTGAAGTTGACCTTTGACCTTTTGCATATAAAATGTCATCACATCATCATTTTAAGCTATTAGATATTTGTGTCGTGTGTAATTTTTGTCATAATTATCTCTGCCAGGCATAAGCCTCGAGGGGATCATGCATGTGATTGTGTGTGTGCATGTGTGTGTGTGCATGTATGACCAGCAGACCTGCAGCTTGTCTGCAGCTACTCTCACATACTACTGAACTCATCCAGATTTTTTGTTCACATTCATGACATTCATGACTGTAAAAGGTCCCCCACTTGTAGGAGCGTACCCAAACTGAAAGGGACACAGTATCTCTTTATTTGTTTTGTTCCTTTTTGTAATAGCACTGTGTGCCTTTGTGGTTGTTTTGTCTAGTTAGTTAGTTGTTTTATGTTTTCTGTAGTATTTTTGTATCTCTTAGCACTAGTTTCTAGCCTCCTTGTAGTAATTTTTGTCTCCTTGTGATAGTTTAATACCTCTTTGCAGTGCTTGCTTCTGTTGTCATTGTGTGTCTCTTTGTGGTCATTTTGTGTCTTTTTGTAGACGGATTATTGACTTTCCAGATAAATTTTAATTGTCACTTCAAATAGACGCTCTGGCTCAGGGTTCCCCTGTGCCCAGTAGGCCTGTTCAGTAATCTATCCATGGAGTGAAGTAACTGCGGGTGGGGGACATTTTAACCTGTCTTTCGTCTCTTATTGAATCTTCAAGTCTTATTTTCTGAAACCAAAATTAAAAAATTAGGTTAAATAAATTAAACTGCGTTTAATATATTTCAGTTTATTTAAAATGTTTTGCTTTAAAATGAAATTACCTTGGAAAAGGTTGCAATCTGCCTTCAAAACCATAATTTTGGCACAAAAATGTCTGAAACAAAAGAAACTGCACTTGAAGCAGGTGTACGGATCACTTCACACTGGCAGCCCTTTTCCTGTTTTAAGCAGAGTAAATCCTGAAGGCTAAAGACTGAGACTGAAGGGATTTTTGCCAAGAAGAGAGTCGGCCCATATCCGTGCCTTTCTCTCCATCTCTGAGGGCGCTCCTCAGCGGAGCACAGCACAGTCGAGTTCTCAGAGCCTAAAGGGATCTTGACCCTGTTGATTTGGCAAACCATGCAGATGGGATGTTGCTAAGCACCCGCTCTCCCTCTGCCAGCGTAAAGGCCATGTGGGAACACTGTGAAGGGCCAGATAGCTGTGCTAGTTTACTGCCATAGTCAGCTCTCCTGCGGTGTGTGTTTGTGAGTGTGTTGAGTGTGTTAGTGTGTGTGTGTGTGAGGGTGTTTCTAGCTCTCTCCCCCTCCCTCCAGTATTTTCCGTGCTTTACTCCCTGGCTCGTGGGATTAAAGGGTGGTTTCCACAGGTCCCCAGTGTGTGACAAATCTTTTGATGGGGCTGAATCTCCAAAAGTCCTGAGAACCGTAAAACCCCTTTAAAGGTGTAGTATCCAATTTTATTCTACAGCTAATACCATCAGCAATTTGCTGTAAATGCTTTACAGGGTGTTCAGTATACTGTATGATTAATGCTGCTAATATGTTGCTGTATTACAAGAAAACTTACTGAAGTCATTTTTCTCCTCATCTAATATATATATACTCACAAAATTTAGATGCACAAGATTCCGAAATGCTTTTGATCGTCCCAGCTTCCACACCAGGGGCTCCCAAACTTTTTCAGCTCGAGACCCAAAAGAGAAATTTTGTGTCTCCACGGGACCCAAACTTACAAAAATACATCATTAATTGTCATAGCATCTGCATTTATAAACTATGGATAAAGAACACAACAAATCACATGACTGACTCACTTTTCTGCTATCAGAACCGGTCTCTTCCAAGTCTCATCTTTGCACAGGAAAAATTAATTTGACTTTCTGCGGAGAATGCCTCCTTTGGAGATGTCTGTCCAATTTGTTCATTTTAAAACTTTAATTACTGAGCTCCTCCCCACATATAACACTGAGGCCTCTCCTTTGCGTTTTGAGTGGCTTTGGTGAAGCAAACATTTATAAAGTCTTACTTGTTTTATTCATTCCACACCATGCACAAGATATTTGAAATATGTATTTAATTACTTTTGAGTATTTTGTCATTTGTATTTTGCTGAGTGGAAAAACTAAGATGTTATTGATGACCAAATACTTGAAGAGCTTGTATTTGTGAATTTGAAAACTTTGAAAACTCAGATAAGACATATTTTATCATCAGGTTTAAACTGAAAAAAATGGCCTAATCATAGTCTTTGGGTAAATGCAAGTGAATCACATGACAGCAACATATTCATTCTAAACTATCGTATTTCATTTGTGTTCCTTGTGACCAGCAGCTTGGGGAAAGAAGCTGCTTTGGTGTTTGATGCAAATGTCATATAAGAGTATTTAATCAAAATATGATCCGATAAAACTGAAATTGAACAGGAGGAAAGAGCAACTATCAAACATGTGCTGTAGAACTGGCAAATATACTAAATAGCAAGAAACCAGTATGCACCTCTGACTTTGCAGGCTCCCACCTCCAACACATCCTGATTGGCCAGTCCTGATGGTCACAACCCCTCTAAAATTATTCTTTGATTAGGAAATGAATTCACATATTATAGCATTGTTATGAATTGTACTCCACTAACAATTGGTGGCCCAATAAAAACGGATCCCATTTTGGGTCACAACCAAAGGCTGTTCTACAAAAATGTGATACAATACAGTATAAAGTCAAATGAATGAAGTGAGCAGCGTGTTCACTGTGTGCGCTCCCTGCACACACAGTGAAAATGAATAATTTCTGTCAGTATGAGACAGTAAAGGCGAAGAGATGGTGAGTAGAAGATGTATAATTGAGCATGTGGTGGGTCTCTGTTCACTCCTGTCATCAGTAATTTCATCAGAAAAGCAGGATGTCCAGCGGGGCGTCATCTCAAACAAAGAACGGGAGTGCAGTTACATTTGAAGTTTAAAACCTAGACACTGTCAGGATTGTTAATAATTTGTTGTCATATTCTTTATCCACAGGGATAATTCACCACTTTTTATGTTGATGTCCAGTTAGTGTTGACGATGAATGTACACACACCACACTTCACCTTTTTGGCCATTTTGGATTAACCAAGAGTTAAACAAGTCTGGCATGTCCAAGATGGTGACCACCAGAGCCACCATCACTTCACAGTAGCCCTTTAGAAACCTATGGGTGATGACGGATGCTCAGTCCACTAATTATTTTACTATGAGCAAGGGTGATACACGGCACCTTGAGTGTGGGCGTCAGGAGCTCAATGGGCAGTGCATCCCAGTGCATGCAGGCACTGCCAGCGTGGCTCCACAAGTGGGAGAACTCAGCTTTCTCTGTCAGTATAGCTCACACTGAGGAATGCATTGCTTCAATTGGATGTGGACATCTGCAAAAAAAGTGGTGAATTTTTTCCTTTACAGACAGACCATGCAAATATAAGTGATAATGCTGTGAAATTTTGCAGCTGGTGTTTATTGGCAGAAAATCTTCCAGCTATATAAACCAAAATAGTAAACTTAAGGTTTGTGTCAGTCACAGCCAGGACTCACATTCAACAATCATTCAAGGAGAAATCCATCATTATAGGACAGGTATTTTTTTCCTCCATTCACAGCAACTTTAATAATGCAACAAAGCAATGATGCATCCAGTGGAAGAGACACATGGCTGCCATTTTTTTCTTAACCGACGTCCAGTTAAGAGAAGCAAACACAGCTGAAGGTAACAGGATCCTACCTATTCTCAGAGGATTGTCAAAAGGCATTCAGGGAAATAAAGGATAAAGTAGAAATATAGAGGAGGCAGTTTGAGGGGAAGTTGGTAAGCCTGCAAAACACACACACTGTTGCGACATCTCATCTTAACTTCGGAAACTTCTGAAGTGTGTTAAACGTCATGAACTGATGATATGAACCCACGTGAGAGCATCTGAGGGAGGAATTTCTGGCACCAAGTGGTCAGCCTGATGATCAGATAATGTAAGTTGGCAATTCCACCCAAGTCCCAAATGAAATCTCTGCCTCTTAGTCTTGGACCCACTCTTACCTCCGTCGATATTCATTTCAGTTGGGTGGAAAAAATATACTTGAAGACGAGAGGAATGCTTGAGATGGTGAGTTTTACAATCAGACTGATGATATTGGTTTTTTATCAGCCTGTTCAGATTAATGAACAGATTAATTTGTATAATAACGTGTGCATGAAAATGTGATATTGGTATTCCTATTTCCATTAATAGCAATAGCACGGACTGAAGAGTCTTTTTCCTTTACTAAAGACAAAATTAAGGGGAGGACTGAAACCTTGTGCTACTTTAAAGATACATATTGGCACAAAATATTGCTTATGAGCAGTTCTCTATCCAAACAAATTGATCTGGGCATCAACCTTGACTGTCAGATCAATCCCAATTGATCCTTGCATCACTTAGGAACTTGAATGATATGGGATTTTAATTGTAAGATGTTGATTCTGCAGTCTGGAAATGCTATAAACAGCAACCCCCAAGATGCTGTCATGTGGAAAAACATATTGACTTTTTTTCATTTGATCTGCAATAACAAAATACTGCATCGCTAACCCACTGGGCCAAAACTAATTTGTGTCCAGCATGACATATCTTGCAGTGAATAGAATCAGTGCAGCCAAACCCTGTAACAGAAGTTAAGGGATCTGGGAAGTGAAACTTGGCAGAGTGGTGTGTTAGGGTAGGATGGAAGAAGAAGAAGGAGGAGAGCCAAGGCCATGCTACTGTTTATAATACGAGACTTATTTTAGAAGCCTCTAAATCTGTTTTGACAGGTAGAACACACGTGGGTTGACTGGTGCTGTCCCTGATGCCAAACAGAGGCACATAACACAAGGATGGCAAAAGTCCACAGTGCACTCATAAAGCATCAGTCCTGTATCAGGTCATATACGCCATTTCAGAATCAGTGATTTAGATAAAATGACACTTATTTAATGGTACATGTGTTCATTTTTGGTTAAAATGTGGACTAAGAAATGAAGCATGGACATCAGTGAAAGACATTTTTCTAATTTATATTATGCACTTTATTGTGTATTTGCAAGTTTTCACTCTATTCCAGCATGAACTGCTCCAAATAATTTGATTCCCGAAGAAAACAAAGCAGTATTCATTTTGAAGAACAATTCTGGCCCCTGTTTAAATTGCCCTGTGTGTAGGATTTAGTGGCATCTAGCAGTGAGCTTGCAGACTGCTACCAACTTGCCTCGCTCTCCCCTTCCAAGCATGTTGGAACCTACAGTTGCTGCGAAACTTGCAAAAATGTGAAGTGCCGTGAAGTGACAGTGTTTGGTTTGTCAGTAGTGTTGCATAGCCAAACTTACAGCCTCAGAATTAGTGAAATATCTGGCTGGACAAATTATCATTCTGCTATAGGGGGAAAAACTTTCTTTTGTATTTCTGTGAAGCTATCACAATAGTCTTGGGTCGTGTTAAGTCCAAGATGCAGCAGTGATGCCCCTGCAAAATAGTGTCAGGGGAACTTGTTTTGGTGTAAAATTTGCATGTGGGAAGGCAAACCCTACCCAGTGAGCATTGTTCCATTGAAGACATTTAAAAAAACAACTATGGTTACAGTGAAAAGATGTTAAGGATTGGTTCAAAACTGATTTTTTTTAACAGACGTTAAAAAAAAAAAACAGATTTGAAGACGCTGATTGAACATTGAACATTATATTTCACCAGGATTTGCAACAGTGACATTTTTCATCCTCGTCTATCGTCACTTCGTATCCTGACTAAGAAACTATATGGAAATATCTCAGCTGAAAAACAGAAAAAAAAAAAAAATCTGCCCCACACAAGCCTCCAACAACCGGTGCCTGGATGAAAGTCATGAATAGTCATGTATTTAGCCCACTCATACACCATATTTACTTTGTCGTTGTGCATTTTATAATAAACCCTGGTGCATATACCTTTGAAATAGTTGAAGCTGTAACCACCTACTTGTGCACGCATGTTAGGCTACAGCAAGATGTGCTATTTCTTTACTTCACATGAAGAACTTCTCTCATTACGATGTCCTCAAAACTTTTTGTTAGTAGCACACAGCCAATATAGTTTGTATTTATGACATTTTATATTAAACATTAAGTACACTGAAATTATGTCTTTGTGTAGACTGGAGAAATGCCGTCACCCAAATCAATATTGTTTCTCTTTCAACTTACAACTGAGCAGATAATCAAAATGGCGAAACAAATGTGTGTTTTATAACACACCGATGTTGTAGCTGCATCTTAGCTGGTTGAAAACAAGTTCAAATGAGCTCTGAGACATTCGGGCTAAATCCCTACAAAAGAAAAGGTAACAGCGGCCAGCTTGTTTATGTTCATACAGTTAGCAACCAGGCGCTAACTTGCCATTTTCAGCATGTAGGTTGGTAGCTATGACATTGTTGTTATTTCCTGTCAGGATGGAGACTTTCAAAACACAGATAGAAGATGTCACCTGAAATAATTTGTCCGTATTCGTATACTGTTGAAACATGGCAGTGCAACATGGAGGCTGGCTCATTCTAGGAAATGAAAACACAACTCCTTATTTTCAGGTAATTTATACACTAATGGAAACACACTTATATTATATTCCCGTATTACATTCTGTTTCTGCCATATTTTGCCAATAAATCCTTGTAAATCTTACACACTGGACCTTTAAATGCTTTTTGTATTACAAGTACTCTCCAGAATGAGATGTATTTTCATCTTGACTATCATTTTGTCAGAAGCTGCTAAGTATCAAGTGGGTGGAAATCTCATTCTGGAACAAACAAACTTCCCAAACTCTTCAGCCGCTGATTGTTATTTTAGTGCTCATGTAGCGCACTCACAGAGAGAAGGAAGCCTCTTCAGAGGAAGGACCCTGCGAGTACCACATGCCTACTAATTTATGAGCAGTGCAGCAGTCATATCACTTGGGTGGCAGGAAATTCAATTAGATGAATTAAAGGAATTTATTTAATCTTGTAAATGTTCTGAGGAAATGTGCGCATCAATTTCTGCTAAAAATGGAGTTGTGTGTGTGTGTGTGTGTGTTTTGTGCTCATTCACATGTTCAACATGTGCAGAAGGAGCAAATTATCTCCCATCTGCATATTTGTAGACATGGAGAACATATAATAAGCTTGATCCTTTGCTTTTCCTTCACTCCTCAAGCCTAGAGAGGTACAGAGAGAAATCTTAATTGAGGGTACAGTAGGTGGTTGGAGACGAGGGGTTGCTGCAGTAAAGGAAATTCAGTAGTTTTAATCCACTCATCCACCCAGCCAGTGACAGCAGGATTACAGTGGAGACTTTATAAAAGGAGGCAATTATGACAGCATATGGCAATACACTGTCCTAAATTCAATTACCCTCTCTGGCACTTTTCAATTTTCTTTCATTAAGTGGATTAAGAAGAAAGACATGTTCTTCAAGTTTAGAAATGATTAAAAGTCTAAAAGGAGATGAGAGGCAATGGAGGGGAGGTGACTAATTTCTGCTTATGATTAGTCATGGGTGTGAGCCTTAGGAATTCATGTTGCGTACATCAAATTGATTTTGTTCATCATGAGGCAGAGAAATGATCCATGTCGGGTCTGCACACTTGAAAGGTTTGTTAATGACATTTTTTGTTGATTGGGGTTTTTTTCTCCCTCTTTTTTTTTCCTCACCCTCCCCAACTTTTCATGTATTATGAGCTGCATCTGTCTGTCCTTAAGCATAAAAGGAGTAATAGAATTGTCTTGGAGCTATCTCGGAACAAGTGATTTAACATAAATGTCCCAGAATAGTTGCCAGCATTGCCTTTAACAGGAAACAAAATGTGACAGATGGTCACAAAGTTTCCTGGCAAGACATTTTCCTCCTAACTAATGCAACCTTGCTGAGGGAACTGCTTTGTGCAGCACTGGCCCAAAGGTTTCTCTTTGTATTTTTGCCCTGAGACCCATAACTCAATCAGGGATTCTCTGTCAAAGACGGAAGCGGCTGAATACATGTCCTCTGAATGATGACAACGTTTTCCTCCATGCTTTTTTTCCACAGTATTATTTTCCCCTTTCTTGTTCTGTAAAGAATTCTGTAACTTCAGCGCTGGGAGCACAGCCAAGTCTATACAATTTAGTTCCTTTTCACACCGCACCGGTTAATCTATGCGTAAAATTCAAACATTTTATTGTTATGGACAGAGCCCATTCAAGGCTTAAGCGACAAAGCACGTTTGGGCCCTCATAGCCACCAGATGGCCCCCAAGAGAACTTGAAATGTGTTATTTTTGTGATATATATTGTAATCAGTGGTAATCATACAAGAACACAATATTATGTTCATGGAATCGGTGGCCAATATTACTGGTTTAATAAATGCCACCTGCCTCTGTCAGAGCTGATGTGACGTTGCACACAGTGAAGGCCTGTTACTTTGAGTATCAAAGTGCAAATTAGCATGAGACCAGTCTCGAGTTTTCAACCTTTTTAAGATTAAAAACCATAGCAGAGTAAAAGCAGGTCAGGCCACAACACCACCCATGGCTCCACACAGTTGCATGTCCCACCAGTGTTTCAGCAGCAGAGTGTTTTGTCCACCTGATTATGTTGACTTGCTCAGATTTGTTGATTTGGTCTTCTTTCTTTGCTTTTTGTGCTTCTATTGATAAGTAGTAGTCTAGGTAATTAAATAGTTTCCTCTTTGTCTGTTTTTTATGATCATGTGTCTGCATGTGGTCTTTTATTTCGAAAAATGGTGGAATCAAGTCATTAACAGTAGTCAATATTATTGGTAGGACTGAGGAAGTGCCCGCCCCCCGCCCCCCAAAAGCAAAGAGGTTTGTTTTTGTTTTTTTGTTTCAGTCAGATGGTCCTTATTTTTAAGGAACGAAAGTACAACATGTAAGGTAATGAAACCACAACTTTTTTTTATTTCAGGTAATTATACACTAGTGAAAATTTATTTATTAATTTTATATTCCATTCCTGATATAGTCTGCTAATAAATCCCCATAATTCTTACAAACTGGACCCTTAAATGCTGCTAGGGGTCTCTCCCAAAAGATGTAGTTTGATGATGCGGTGAGGTAGTGTTAGATCATGGCAGTTGTTATCCTTACTTTTAAACAACCACCATAGCTGATGAAAAGTGAGCCTCACTCTTCCTCACTCTCTGTCGTATCCAATGCATCCCATGTTTTCACGGAAGCTGCAGCAACTAGCAACTAGCTGGCAATGGTTAGCAGGAAATGCACCGTTACCTGTGGATTTCTCTGCATTTGAACATTGTTGGAAACATTTAAGAAAATAATAGTACATAATTCAACACAATATATAACATACACCTCCCGCTTTTAGACATTTTAATGTGGACATGTTACAGCTTTAAAAAACCCTTGGGATGCTGAGAGAGCACTCATAAAGATTAAGTTTAATCATCCATATTTACCATCTTTGTCTTCTGAATTCACATCTATTTTGTTGCTCCTGTTGACTATTGCTCTTGTTTTCTCTTGACTTTTCAAATATAAAAATTCGAAAATAGTAGAGGGGATCAACAATGTTTTTATCTTTTTTTAAATTCGGCTTCTGTTTCTCATTTGTTCTCTTCAATTCATCACAAGTCAAACTGACATCTGTGCTGCTCTCTCTGCCTCTCATTCCCTCCTGTCCCTGTTTCCTCTCAGCAGAGGTCATCAGCCTATTACTCTACATTATCTGTCATCATCAAAGAGGATGGATCCACCTGCAGTATTTGGTTTCGGTGCACTTCTCCTGCACAGGCTGAGTGATTGATCTGCTCCTCTGCTTCCTAATGAAAGAGACTACCTTTGTTCTTGCCTGTAGCTCAGCGCTTGTCCTGTTAAATCATCCTCTAGCCTCTGTCCCTATTTGTTCCCATTATAGACGCTGGTTTTCTATGGGTCAGAACCCAGTAGGATCTCACACCTAGGCAGCAGTTTGAGCTGTCTAACCATATTCCTTGTGAATTCAATATTTTTGTCAAGTCTCCTATTTGTTTAATCATCATAGTTATAGGAAGAACAGAATATTTCTAACAAGGACTTACTGTGTCTTTAATAGCAAGTGACCTTTCAGCGCTTTATTGGTTTGACTCCATTGTGTTTGCATCACTATAAAATCACATAATAGCCCTGTGATATTTGCACAGTGTCCATAATCCTGTAAAATTTACTATAAGCTTTTGCTTGTGTTCTTTTTTCATGAGAGTAATCATGAGAACGCCCCAACACTTCAAGTGTTTGACCTTTGGAATTAGAATATTTCTGCTTTCATTATGTCTCTCCATCCTCTGCATAAAAACTAGCATTTCAAAATCAGGAAAGAGGACTGCACAAGGACTTTTTAAGTACAGGCCTATAACATTCAGCACTGCAATTATTTTGACCAGGCAACTGCTACAACGCATACAAATCATGGTACTTAATGTTTTTATACAGTAGCCCAGCTTGGAAGTTCATGCAGGTGACACAGTTATTATAGTTTTGTATTTTTGCATTAGTTTTTATTTTATTTTGTTTTAAAATTTGTTTTCAATTCAGTTTAGTTTCAGTTAGTTTCCAGAGTTAGTTTGCGTGTTTCAGTTTAGTTTTTGTTGTTCAAAATTGTTTAGTATTAGTTTAGTTTTTATTAGTTTAGAGTTAGTTTTATTTAGTTTTTGCTGTAAGGTTTAAGAAGGAGCACCAATATCAGATGCAACGTTGAGGCTAACCTCAACGTGGCATCTTGTAGATCTGGTGATCTCGGTCATATCTAGAAGGGAGCCCTTGATTTACAGAACTCTTGCAAGATTTGTATGCATTGTTTCTTCATTGTGCAGCTTGTACAAACATAATTATGTTTTCTAATGTCACAACACAATCTGGGAAGGTCTAGGGACAGAAAATGATTAGTTAGAGTTTGGAAAAGATCATGGATTGGGTTAAAATGATCACTCTCATGAAATCTTTCGTGTGTCTGAGGTTTCCTTCTACTCATGACCTCTGACTCCTCCTGTGCATTGCAGACTGTGAAGATGTAACGCTGAAACTGTTGGTTTGATAAGTCATATATATATATAACTTTTATTATTATTATCAGCCACAAAATATATGCTTGTTACCAGCATATATTATTATGCAACACGTGGTGTTTGTTGTCAAAATTAAAAACCTGTCAGCTCATCGATCAGGTGATGGCCAGCTGTTTGCAGTTGCTGGAGAGCAACTGCATTGCCTGGCTGTAAAAACTGCGGGCGCCTCGATCTTGTGAGGTTATTGTTGCCCAAATGTGTATGACATCAGAGCAAGTTGGGATCAAGTCGGACACAAAACTAATAGATCGATTCTGTGCAGACCTGGCTCATCTACAATGGACCAAATGTGTTTATGAATCAAGCTGCAGCAGAGGAGACTCCTAAATTAATCTAAAAAAAAAAAAAAGAGTAAATGTTGATATTGTATAAATGTCCTAACATGTGTTTCATGAAAATTGCAAATAACTTTATACATACATATATTTGTGGATTTCTATAAAATTTTATTAAAACAAGACATACAGAAGAACTTTATTTTTTTTACATTTACATACTAAATATTTTTGTGCACATTGAAAAATATTCTTTGGACAGTGTCATTTATATATAAATCCCTCTGACTCCACAACACTTGTGAGGGTAATTGAGTCACACCCATATTAAAATCTCAGTCTCAATAACCATGCACCAATGCCTCCTTATGCCTGTTGTGTTGAAACACTTGGCCAAAGCAAAAACTAAAAGTAAAGACTTTTTAAAAGTTATTGTAAGTACACAATATCATTTCAGTTAGTGTTCCTTTTATTCTAAAGGCTACTTTTTATTTTTATTTCAGTTACGTTATGTAACGTTAACACGGTTCTCACACCGAGTTTGACCTTTTAGTTTAGGTTTGAGTAACTTTAACAACCCTGGATGACGGTAACTCATATGTAATACCAGCAGTCGTCTGTAGATGACGCCAAATTTTCTAAAGAGGGGAATTTGTCATTGTCCCTCACAGCTTCCCGTCGGCTACGTAGCATGCCGGAAGATTTACCTTTTCTCCTGACACGTAGCAACTGCGACCAAGTTGGCAGGGCTCTGGGTAGATTTGTCAAACATCACAGGTATGTGTTATCATTTTTGACGCCTTTTTAGCTTAAGACTGAACATTATGTAAGAAAAATTAAATGCAGTATTGAAGCCGCTGCTGACACAATGCGCAATATATGCAAGACTGTTGTTCACAACTGTTTTAGTTAGCATCAGCTAACCAATTAGCTGCAGAGTTAACGGTACGTTAGCCACCCAAAGGTTAGCAGCTTTTGCTGTATTTTGACGAGCGTGGTTAACTTACACAAGTTGGTGTTTGTGGTTGTTAAGTCGTTTGATAGTTGATAGAGTTGGTTTGTAATGAAATACTTCAAATAGATTAATGAAATACAATTTTAACTCGTCTTTTGTGCGTGGAGCTACGTTAGCTAACGTTAGCTTCTTTAGCTCCCAGCTGTACTCTATTAAAAGCATAGGGCGATGGCTAACTGTTACCGTTCTCCTCACTAGTGAACGGTAGGGATGTAACGTCAGTGCGGTAGATACTACCGCTTTCCTAACTGTTAAGTTAACGTTAGTTAGCTAACGTTAATAGTAAACGTTGAAATGGGACATAAGAGACAATGACTTTTATCACATAGATGACGTTAGTGAAGTCAATAACATTATGTTGGCCACGGTCTAAAGCTAACGAGATGTAACCATGAAATGTTTTTGTGCATAATGTGATTTCGCCTGTTGATGACCAAGTGGAGTAGCGTTATAGTTATATAGACCATGGTTGTTCAATATAACAGCACCGATTTATACAAGTTTACATCTTCATACTGACGTAGTTCTCAACACTAACTTTTATAGTGGTTGCCATGCTGGCAACCAGGCATCAGCTTTTGGTTTGTCGAGACTGAAAGTATGGTTGCCATTTTTAGTCGCCTTATATTTTGAGTAATTAAGACATTATGTAATCATATGTATGCTCAGTAGTTAGAATGTGACATAACAGAACGTTTAAAAGCTTTATTACAGTAGGATGGTTCTGTGGGATGTGCTGCCTTGAGCTAGTGGTCGTCTGTGTCGCTTACAGATGTGTATGTTGTACATGATGCTTTGCAGTATTATGTTTCCATCCAGCCCAAAGATGCTTCACCTCCCAAGGCTTAACAATTTCCAATTTGTTTTTTGATCAGGTTCATCTGGTTCTTTGTCTGTTGAATCAGTCAGCACATCCGATTGTAACATTGACGGATTAGTGAAACTTTTCACCCACAGTCAAACAACTTAATTTGCTTAGCCATTATCTTTAAAACAGATGTCTGTGTGTATGCGAGTAAACATACCAGCAGCATGAGTTCCAACCGTGACGGCAATATTTGAATATCACTAGTGTAGCAAATAATGATACTTTCTTCTTATTGGGGGTCATGTTTGCTGTCCCTAATGCATCCCTTTTATGCATAAAAAAGTGTTTGCCACAGCATACATTGAAAAGTGATCTAAATGAGCTTTTAATTTCAGTAATCAAACAGCACAGCATAGCTTACCAGATGTTATATTACACTTGGTTCCATATAAACAATCTATTGAAAGAAGAATTTGAAAATGTGAACGACAGTTGTCAGGGCTTTAAGGCAATGATCTGTTGATTTTTACAAATCAAGACACTGTAGTCTAACAATGATATAGCCATCAGTGCAAAAAGAAAAAAAAAGTGGTGATCAAAAAAGTCAATCAAATTGTGACCTTAAAATCGAAGGTTGCATTGTATTGTGGATTTGCCATTGATGGCAACCAAATCCTCAAATTCTCAAAATGTTTGCCAATGGCAACCTGGCAACTATTACTGTCGAGGCATGTTGACTACTATTGTACCACCGTGCTGTACACAAAAATAATCATCCTTGTGTCCTTGTCTTCCCCTTGTGTTTCTAACAGAGTGAGAGATGTCAGGGTTTGACAATTTCAACACAGACTTTTACCAGTCCAGCTACAGTGTAGATGACCAAAGCCAGGGCGGCTATGGCTACAGCAACACTGATAACACCTACAACAAGTGAGTGAAGAAAGTCCTTCTTATCTGGTGCTTTCTCAGCTATTAACATCTCAAAGAGCAACATAATTACTCTTTTTTGTGGCATTTCAGCTGCAGAAGACTAGGGCTGGGGCGATTCATTGACGTAATTGACGTCATTGGATACGAAAATAGGTCGATTTGCATATCGTGCGTCAAGGTGTTGCTGTGAACTGCTACACCCGGTCAGAGCATGGATTCACCCGGAGAACAAGCTGCAGAGAGCAAGCCTTGCTGCGATCATCTAAAGTGTGGGAGGATTTTAGACCGTGATGTAGCAGTTTGGCTCTCTTAAGCTCCACAAACTGGACATGACTTATCTCAGCAGGATATATGATCTGCACAAATGCTAGAAGTCCAACACGGATCGCTTTGTCCTCCTACAGCAGCAGCATTGTCCTTTTTACTTTCTGTCAGCACCCAAGCACAATCTATGAAGATTATCAACACATTGAATGTGTTTCAGTTAGAAGTCACTTCTGATAGATTTTCTAGACGTCTCTTCATCACCTCCGTGTTAAAAATAATGTCTGCACCACCGGTGTTAACTTTACACCGTGTGCCATCAAACGGTGTTATTCATCCCTTTTATACTTCGGCTTTATCAGCCAGGTATGAGTCAGAAGTGGCTAAAAGACTGTTAAAGACAGCCTGTAATTCATTTCAGTCGGCAGAAAAATGCTTAAAAGTATTTTGTTTGGCCCAACCTGATGCAAAAATACACTGTGATCATCTTATATGCATATGACTCCAGTGATGAAATAACTCCATGTCATAACCAGGTTAAGTTTTAAGTCAAAATGCTGATTGTCCATTTAAGTGAATGGTTGACAGTGATTAGTTATTCAGTTAAAATGCATCACAGCTCCTTCCAGTATTCTTCTGATCAGGCATTGACACGGAGTCAGTTGAATAGGGTGGAAATCAGACTTATTATAAAAATATGCCACTACTATCATAATTTTCTGTTTTCTAGGATTATGATTTAATAAAATATTGATTAGTAATAAATAAGTTTTTTTTTAAGTGTTTAAGTGAATTTCTTGAAAATGAGTTTGAAAATTACATGAGATTGATTTGTAGTGTTTTAAGCTGTAAAATAATGTTACTGTTATCTAATTGAAGCAACTCGCTTGTTAAGCACTTTGCAATTGTGCAGAAAAGTTGTTTAATGTCCTTTCAGTGAAAGACTATTTTTGAGAGTCATTATTTTGTGTTTCCCAGGCCATACGGTCAGTATGACTACTCCCAGCCCATGGCCTACTCTTCCCCTGGGATGATGCAGCCCCAGCAGCCATACACAGGACAAATCTTCCAGCCCACACAGACCTACACTCCATCTGCATCGCAATCCATGTATAGTAGCAGCTTCGATGACGAGCCGCCACTGCTAGAAGGTAGGTGTATCACAGCCTGTATGCCATGACTTGTACCTTGTTCTTCGGCTCCTGTACACCTCATGTCTCTTCCCTTACAATATTATTAATTCAGGAGTGCAAGAATATTGCAAGGAAACCGACCAGTACAGCACAGTTTAACACGGTTGACAATTCACGGCACATTCCACCATGTTTATTTGTTGTCAGTTATATGTCAGTTGTTGGCAAATGATATCATGGCTGGTCCCAGATTCCCAAGTCAGGACTTGCTTAATTTTCTCTATAAAGTTTATTTTAGGGCTGCAACTAATGATTTTTTTTTCATGATCAATTAATCTGTTGATTATTTGCTCAATTAATTGTGTAGTTGTTTGACTATAAAATTGTGAAAATGTCAAAACAGTGTTTCCCAAAGGCCAGAGTGACATCCTCAAGTGTCTGATTTTGTCCATAACCCAAAGATATTCAGTTTATTGTTATAGATGAGTAAAGAATCCATAAAATATTCACATTTAAGAAGCTGGAAGACTTTGCCTTTTCTCAAAAAAAATACTCAAACTGATTCATTGATTATCAATATAGTTGTGGATTAATTTAATAATCGATTCATAATAGATTAATAGTTGCAGCTTTACTGTTTCATAATACTGCTAATTGAGTACATTTGTTTGTTCTATGGAATAAAGTGGAAAATAATCAGTTAATGAAAATAACCCTTAGTTGCACTGTTTACCAGCTTTTGGGATAATTGCAAGGTACCTTCACAAGACAACCAGTTGAATCCTGTTGAAATCGGTCTGCAGTATCACTTCAAGATCTGTTCTCAAGGCGTGAAATTAAAGTTTCATTCGGCTGTTGCAGTCACTAGCAGAATCAGAGCTCTTGGCTGCAGGAAAGTTTTGATAGAAAAGAAAGGACTGTGGGTGAAAGGAATGCTACATGACCAAGTGACAGCAAATTGGCACATCTGACTTGTCAAAACTTAAGCACTTCAGTTGGTACTAAAATAATTAGTTGTTAAATTAACTAATTAAAGCTGTTTTAAAGAAGAATACCAGGAATTACTGTTGCATTTTCCAAATTGTCATAAGTTTGAAGTGTGCTGCTTTTCTCTATTGTATACACCGTTATGAATAGAATATCTTTGGGTGTTTAACTGTGGAGCTGAGATAACAGACCATTTCAAGAAGTCACTCTGGGATCTGGAACATTGTGATTGGCTTGTTATCTTCTGACATTTTGTAGACTAGACAATGAATTGATAAGCCATAACAACAGTCAAGAGATCAATAATGGAAATAATAATGAAAAAATAGGGGCATCCTGTCATAGATTTACAAAACATCACCCCACCAGCAGACTTGGTCATTTCATACACAACCTATTATCATTCATGGCCACGTATGTCTCAGGAAATGCACTGAGAACATGAAAATGAAAATGCTGATGATTGCTCAAACCTAATTCACATTTTTTTAACTAAAATAAGTGTGACCTAGAAAGGTAAAGACACACACCTTAAGGCTATTCTGAGAAGAAATCACACTTTTATCACAGCAAGATTCTTTTCTGTCTTCATCTTCAATGTAAAACGCTGACTTAAAAGTCTTGAGTGTTCCTGGAAGAGAGACGTTTCATTGTTCTAACTTTAAAGGCCTAGTGTTGATGTAGCAAATCAGTGGCGCATACTGCATGCCCTTTGATCTCTGCCATGCTTTATTCTGTCATTATTGTCAATTCTCGTGTGCTTATTTTGTGTCATGTTTTCCTATAAACTGTTTGATCATAGTTTTAGTATCCAAGATGTCTGATGTGTGATGTGATCTCTGTCTTAGAATTAGGGATCAACTTCGACCACATCTGGCAAAAGACCCTGACGGTGCTCCACCCAATGAAGGTAGCAGACGGCAGCATCATGAATGAGACAGACCTGGCTGGCCCCATGGTCTTCTGTTTGGCCTTCGGAGCAACACTTCTTCTGGTAAATCATCTGGTTAACATTTGTGCAAATGCATATATATCTGTAGGTGTTAAAATCTGACTGTGTGGATGTATCTTTTTCTCCATTCACAGTCAGGTAAGATCCAGTTTGGCTACGTATACGGTATCAGCGCGATCGGCTGCCTTGGCATGTACTGCCTACTCAACCTAATGAGTATGACGGGTGTCTCGTTTGGCTGCGTGGCCAGCGTGCTGGGATACTGCCTCCTCCCAATGATCCTCCTCTCCAGCTTTGGAGTCCTCTTCTCTTTACAGTGAGTAGACAGAAAAACAGAATGTTAATATAATCTACCAAACAAGCAAAGGCGTAAAGTGTAATATGATTTGTGAAATTAAGGAAATTATATTTTTTTACTATTTTGATTATTGCATTGATCTCGCATCATTGAAATACATATTGAAATGGTGTGATTTTACCAAGATCTGTAGGCCAGGACATCTCTGTATCATGGCAATATTTATTTGACACACATTTCACCTTCAATAAATATTTGGCCATATTGTGATTGAGGATGGCTCGATACCACTTAATCATGTTTGATACTGATATAAATGCTGCAAACTTGAGTATCTGGTGACACTGACATCAATCCAATTCCATCTTTTCCCCTCTCTGAAGCACCTACGCTGTTAATAGCATTTGTTTGTTTTCATGCACTTCGCTTTCCCATGAAGGAAGAAATAGTTTTTTTAATTGGTAGTAATTACTGCCACTACCTTTTATTTAAACTTTTTCACGGAACTTTAAACAGCATTTTTAATGGTCAGCACCATTCTAACATTCAAAATGCAAATAAATTAAATATGTTACTTATGACACTTCTCGTTTTACAGCATGTCAGCCCAAAGTTTAGTAAAGTATAAGTGATAGTTAAGACTAATGAGTCATAGATAAATATTCAGTACAATGACTGGATCAAATTCCAGAACCATTTAAAGCTACTACAAGGAACTTTAATATGTTGTTGATTTTGGAGGCCCCTGTTGACAAAAGTAGTTCTTCCACTGTAATAACCTCAAAATATAACATCAAAAAATAAAATTATGTAAATAAAAATCTCCTTCAGCTTCTTATCTGGCTAATGGCTACAGCTCACTGTAGCTTCAGCTGTGGAAAAGTAATCACAGGCTCATTTCATCTGATTTCAAGGAGAATCTGACCCTGTGGCAGGCATCATGAATAATTATACAGAAACAGCTGATTCTCTCATCAGTGGTCTTGTTTTCTTATGTAGGCAGATATGTTTATGTATACATATATGTATGCATAGAGGCATCAGTATTAAATTGAGCGTTTCATAACGAGTTAATAACACCTTGTAGTAGCTTAAATGTTTGATTGATTGATAGGAGTTTTACATGTAGTTGTACCTTTTTAATAAAACTGTATAAATGCCTAACTTCTTGCTTTGTTCTTCTCTTCCGTAGGGGCATGATGGGAATTATACTAACGGCAGCAATCATTGGCTGGTGCAGTTTCTCAGCCTCAAAGATCTTCATTTCAGCGTTGGCCATGGATGGGCAGCAGCTGTTGGTTGCTTACCCCTGCGCTCTCCTCTATGGGGTCTTTGCACTCATCTCTGTCTTCTAAAAAAATCATCGAGTAACAGTTTAAAATAACTGCCCCTCAGTTGCTGTAATTTCAGTCTAATTAGCATCAGTGTAATTAGTATAATTATTGGCTAATTACACTGTTATTACAGGAAAATGGGAGCACCTGTCCAAAACGGCACCAAGGTTTTTTGTTTTCTTTTTATTTTCTTTTGTAAACCTCCACCTCTCATTACATTCTGACGTGACCATCTGCAGGCTGGATTATATTGTCTCACTCATGTCGTCTCTCCACCTTGCTCCCCCTTATACATCTTAAAGGAGAGGACTGTCAAATAAACCTGGTGAAAAATAACTCACCTGTGGACCACGTTGAGCCTTAAACAACCTACCACAGTCCTATGATTTTAAGGACGCGAAGGGGAAGGAAGCAAGCAACTAGTTCATGAGGAAACTATTTAATTTGGACACAGACGGGCAAAGGTTCTCAATTTTCCAAGAAGGACCAATAACAAATCCTGCTGCCCAATTTGGAGCCAGTGGAAGCGCCATGTATCAGGACTTTTGTAGAAGCTGTTTTTTTTTTTTTTTGTGGGGAAACACCTATAGATTCTACAGCTGCAAAACTAAGGGAAGCGCCCACTTTCCTTCTGCAAAAGACTACAATAGCTAATTCTTCTTCTGCACCAAGAAAGGGCAGAGAAAAACAGGGGGCGTCTCCTCCCCTATACCCTCTTCTCTAAGACTGAGGAACCCTGAATCTCATCATTTGCTCTTTGATGTAAAAACAGCAGCTGTGCTATATCTTCTCATGTATTGTTTCATTCTGTTCTCTTGAAATTCATTTGAGTTTTAATGCCTTTCAAGAAGACAAAAAATACAGTTTGCACAAATGCATCACCTCTAATTTTCAAAACCAAACAAATTTGATGGGATATTGAGAATTAATAGTCTGAGAGATACTGTATAGTTCTAGGTACAGGCATGTCTCTGGTTATTGCTATAGTTTGCATCCTTTACATTTCTTAAATCTTTATTTTATAGTCGACTCACTTTGTATGCTGTCATCTGTTGTTCATGTCTTCTCATGCACATTAAAGTTGTCTTTGAAGGTTATCAGCCTTGTGATATTAAAGGGTACATTGTATGGCCAAGAAGATAAGTGGTATAACCTTTATTAAAGAGAGACTGAACCAGGGGTTGGACCTACAGCTGACTGCTGTGTGGCAGAAGAAAGGCTGGTGAGCACTGAAAGAAGTGGGTGTATGATAATGACAGTTTTCAACAACCTGGGGAGATTTTATCACAGCTGGTTGGTGGATCAAAGGAAATAATCTGCATGCTTTGATCCACACTGTTGTCATTTTTTATTGCTTCTTGGGTCTGGAACACCTTCAAGGTTTGTAATGGAGAGAAAGATGAGCACAGACATTTTCTCTGGATATGTTTGCACCCCAGCACTGAAGCTGGGTCAGGTGAGGGCAGCGTTAACCACACATCATCTCTCCTGCTTCACCCGTAAGAACATCTCTTGAAGAGAAAATTTGTCACTTCTTATGTGGATGTCCAGTCAGTGTTGCTGCTAAGTGTAGTCAATTCCTCAGTGCTGTACTGGCCAAGAAAGCTGAGTCCTCTCGTGCAAAATGTTCTTCTTCCTGTATCCAGTGATGTCACAGGATGTAAGGAAGAACTACAGGCTGTTTCGGCTTGGATTTATACCCTGCATTCCAAATTGCATACTTTTTCATTTTACATTTTGTACACACTTCAGCTGCCCTTACGATCAATGTACTGTTGCATGCAGTATGCATACAGTTTGGACATACTAATTCCTCATAGCATTGTGCCTTTAACTTTGACCCCTTTGCACAGGCACCCATCACAAAGGATTGTGGGTCAGAATGGCCAGAAAAGAATGCTGGCTTGCATACTGTAAAGTGCAACCGGTTGCAATAGGACATTCTGCTATTTTTTGGCATACTGCATTTGACACACTATGTTTTGGGGCATACTAAATCTTTTTCTTGCATACTAAACAGTGTGGTAGCATGAGTATTGGAACACAGCTAGTATCAGCCTCTTGGAGCATGGTAGATTGAGTATTTTTTTTGTCACTGAACTCTATGTTTGGCCAACAAACAGTGTCAGTAATAGCTACATGCTAGAGTAGGGATAACATGGCAACATGGATGTGGGAGTCACAAGCTCCCTCATAGCATCCCGGAATATGTGGGCACTGCAGCATGGCTCTGTGAACAGGAAAACTTAGTTTTCTTGGTCATTATAGCACATACTGAGGAATTTGTTTTTTCGGTTGTCAGCTCATTCGAAAATAAAAACACAACGAATCATATTTTCAGATGACAAGGACTATTGAAAACATGCATATGAATATTATGTTCCATTTCTGCCATAGTCTGTCAATAGCCTCCCCTCTAAATCTGACGCACTGAACCTTTAAAGGACCAGTGGCTTTAATGACATTTTGCAGCTGAGTACAGCTGGCCTCATGCTCCACTTCCTAGTGCATTTGAAAAACAGACCCCTATCTGAAGCCAGTATTGGCTTTGTCCATTATGGGCTACTGTAAAAACATGTGCAACATGGCAGTGACCCAAGGTAACAAAAACACAACAATCCTTATTTTCAGGTGACTATACACTAATGTAGCCTGGGTCCAGACCTTCGAATCCCATTGCCACTCCACTTGCTTGGCTGAGTTAACAATTCAGTCTGATAACAGACTAACACTAATGTTAATATATTTAGGAAAATTAGATTCCATTTCTGCTGTATTCTACCAATAAATCAACCTAAATGTTTTAAACTTTCAGCTGAATAATTCATGGCTACTGTCTATCAATTTTTCTGCTGAATATTTATTTTATGTTTATCTTCAACTAGGGAGTATTATTGACATGCACCATATTTGTCAATAAGAATATCTTTTTTTTACATCCCGGCCCGTGATACAGGTGCTACCCAATCTAATATAAAAATACTGCAACTTGACAACAAATAGAGGCTGGTGTAACTGGATCAACTTTTAAACAAAACACAAACTTCCTCATATGACTGAAAATCATAGAACAGACTTCTGTTGAGATTTTTGTTGGAAGTTTGCCCTATTTTGTCATCTGGACCAGTTCAACCACAGACCCTCAAGGTCAGTTGTGTTTGGCAGAATAAAAACCACAACTCCTAACTGCTCGTGGTGTGTGGAGGAGATTGGTCAACCTGCAGTAAAACCACATTGATTCACATCCTTATTTGAAGTAAAGCTGCAAAAATGCAAGAACCCACCTAATTTAAACAGAGGGTTGACAAGAAGAAATATTGAGTTTCATGGTTAGAACACAATCCTTTATTTTTTTCTTCTCCCTTCTGGGTTTTCTTTGCACTAACATACGCAAAACACATACACATGGGGGCTCCTTAAATGGACGATAACCCACTTAGGAGGAATGAATTATTCAAAAATGAAAATGGAGTGCTTTTTCTATTCCAACAAACTCGACATCAAGGAGATACTTTGCATTTCAAGCAAACCTAACAGGAGCAGGCTGCTCTCAGAGGCCGCTTTCTCATATGGCCAACTGTTTATATGCATCTTATGTGTGTATAATCTTTTTTGTATATACATTTAAATAGAGGTGAAGATAAAATTAACCTGTATTTAGTGTTACGTTCCTTTCTATGTAAGTGTTCAGTTTCACACCTTCATGGCCACTGATTTGGTTTCTCTCTAAATAAAACATTGCTTGTATATGTCATGAATTGCTTTTTCAATTCATTTCATGCACACACAAACACACCGTGGTGAGTGTCTGGAGGGCTTCAAATTATTCTGCCATTTTGCTTCTTCTCAGCTCCTGGGAGCTCAGACACAGTTGAAGACTTTGTGGTTAGGATAGAAGCGAGCAGGATGTTGACATTCATGCACCATGCGTGTATGTACAGTGTCTGGTTTCAGGCAGTTTTCAGGCAGGTTTCAGGCAGGTTTCAATATCTCGCATCTGGATTCATTCAGGGGCATCTCACATTTTCCCTCTTGGGCCCAGAGAAGGAATTTATTCCAAAATTCCATGTTTTTCCTTTAAACAAGACCTCATTCAAACCTCCTCACCATCTGATTGTCCTCACACTGGGGTTCACAAGTTTTTCAGTAGGTGCTGAGGTGAGATAACTCCTGAAACTCCAACATGTAAGATACATTTATTTGAATGTTTAGAGAAGGAAGATCGTGTGACACACCCTCTGTGTGTAAACTGTCATATTACACTCTGCCGTGTCTGTTCATGATGTTTAACATCAGCTGGTGAGGTTTAGAATGACAAAAGCTTGTATTTGTATTCATGCAAGAAAAAACAACATTTTAATTCATACAATTACATTTTATTATGTTCATTTGTTTGCTTCTCAAACAAACAGCAAGTGCACAGCAAACTGATCTGACAAACAAAAGTTTCATGGTCCTGATAATTATACTGGTCATATTCAATGTGATGATGATGATCACTTCTCACCATGCAGCAAACAACACTCAGACAAACAGAGAGTCTGCTTGTGTTAATAATCTCTCACGCCAAGATCTTTGAGGCTGAGAAACTGCACCAGCAATTAGTAACTATTATTCCCAGCATGCCCAGTAATGAAGTTACTGAATATTTTAATAGTCGCGCTTATGAAAGAAGCATTGCGTCTTTAGAGCATTAAATGAACAACTCAAAGTGAAACGCCTATCGAGCATCATCAATCAAAAGTAGTCCCGCACTTAAATATTATACTTCAGCTGAGCTAATCAAGAAACTAATAATGATTTTAAAATCATACTATACTAATACAACAAAACCCTATTCAGGAAGTTTATCTATAGACTATTGAAAAGCCTTTGCTTGATTTATAGGTAATATTAACATTCATAAACTTCACTGTTTTCCTGTTCACTCAGAAAAGAGAAGAGGACTGGAGAGGAGGATCATAATTCCCATAAAGGAAGAAGCAGGACGTTAGCTTTATTTTCTAAAGTACAGAGTGAACAGATATTGCCTCAGTGACACTGAGAATAACTTTTCATTCGCGGAGACCTGCTGTAAACTCTTCTTTGACTGAAATAGCGTGCTGCGGTTTTCAGTCAAATTTATGATGCAAGTCAAATTTCGTTTTTATAGCCCAATTTCACAAATCACAATTTGCCTCAGGGGGCTTTACAATCTGTAGTGCAGTTCTCCATCTGTAAACAAAACTATCTAAATACAAGGCAGCAGATATGGTCAGCAACTCTTATCATCACTGTCAATAGAGAACTTGTATCACTCGTTTTTCGCACCTGTTGCTCCATTTTAGTTTATCATCATTTCGTGGGGCCAAAATGGTTCCAGAATGTGCTGAATGTGCTGCCGTGAGCCAGGCTTTAGCAGCTGTAGGACCTCTTTTCTGCAAAACTTTGACAAGAAAACTTGTGCATATCTTTACATCTATAGCAGACAATGAGTTAATGATTCTGCAGCTGTGTTCACAACACAGATTTACCAATAGCAAAAGAGGATGGAAAAATAGCAGCTTGAAGCCAGAACCCTAAATTGGTTGACGGTTTCAGTTGTTCATTCCTTTCCCCATGTGGAGTATTTACTGTACTAAAAGTTTATAAACCTTGATGGGAACCAGATGGCTTTTGACACGACAACATAGGCACCAACACAAGTACAAGAGAAGAGTTGTGTCTTCCTGTTTTTCGTCACCTCCTGGAGCATTTACACCCAAGTGCCACCAGATGACAGTGTTGAGTTAAACATATATATATTCTGTCCTCTTGGCTGACTCAATATTGTTTACGCTGTGTGCACTGGCTACAGACTGATATTTCCCCTGGAGCAATGACTACATCCCCGCTTCTTTTTTCAAAACTTCCTTACAGCCATTATCAGGGAATTAATGGCTGAGTCTGGACCAGATCAGTATCTTTGAGGAGCTTCACTTTGACCCACCCAGCTCACTACTCACACTGCTTTATGGGCTGTTTGTTTACACATTTGTTTGGTTGGATTTTTTTTTTATTTGCTTAGTTGATAGACTAACTGCTCATCTTATGTAATAAAGTGGACCATGCCATTAAGAGGACACATTTACTGAAGTGCCTTAAGTATCCTGAATACACATACTGTACTTTAGCATGGGCGGGTCCCTGAGAAATCCCCAGTAGTCCCTAATTTTGTCCCTGTACACACCTATTGCATAATATGAGACCATTACTGTTCCAAACT
This sequence comes from Lutjanus campechanus, assembly GCA_027495735.1. Classification (NCBI taxonomy): domain Eukaryota; kingdom Metazoa; phylum Chordata; class Actinopteri; order Lutjaniformes; family Lutjanidae; genus Lutjanus; species Lutjanus campechanus. Next base: position 17,170 of record JAJHUR010114537.1, on the reverse strand, counting down.
GTAGAACAAGTGAGATGAATGGGAAAACTTATAAGAACTTAATAAAAGAAATATTGCCACTTTAATTTTGCGCCCCGGAAGGAAGTCATTAGTCTGGAATAGTTATAATATATAGATATAATATCTACTGCTACCACTGTTCCTCCCGTCACTACTCCTTAATACCGCATGTATTAACCATTCAACTAATAAAAATCATTCTCATCATCAGCAACGAGCTGTTTTAGGAATAGCTGACTAGTTCACCGGTCTGCTTCTCTCTGGGGAATAGGGGCCACCGTGCCATTATGTTATCTAATGGAGGATAATCTCACCTCCATCTGGCCGGCCTGAGCCGCAGTCTGTTCCGCCCAGCAAGCTGGCCCGGCTGACTGGTGAGTAGCAGCTAATGATGAAAGCGTCTCTCTGCTAAAGAGAAATACATAGAGTGAGACAAGCTGTAAGGATGGAGGCGGCAATAAGAGAGGAGTGAAACAGGTGGGAGTTGTGCTAAAAGACTAAAAAAGAAAAACAAATGCAACCTAAATTCTTAGTTATGAAACAGCATAAAATGAGATTTGCACAATCAAAGAAATGTAATGAATCATGAAGGGTTACAGGGGTGTATGTCTTCTGAGAAATGCGTCTTCACAGCATCCAAATAAATCGCTATATACGGGTTTACATATAACTAGTTTCTAGTTTTAGAACTGCAAGCTGTAGAGTTCATCTTTTATTACATTTTATATAATGCCTGTTTGATGTGAGGTCATACAGTAGTCATGAGCTTATCACACAAAAAACCTCCTGTTGAAAATAAATACGAGCATTTTAACTATGACAAATTACTTTGTAGTCTGGCACAGTTTCTATTATCATATTGCTTGAAGCTAAATCATGACTAAACTGCAGTTTTATAGGCAGGCCATGGTTCAGTTTACTTCCCCTTAAAAGATATAATTTAGGCAGATAATATTATCTGTCAGGTCTTTAGATCTGCATTAATGTATTTACCGATTAAGTTTTAAAATGTATTTAATTACTGGTGACGCTTTGAAAATACAACCCTGATTCCAAACTCATTGGGATGCTGTGTAAAAATAAATGAAAACAGAATGCAGTGATTTGCAAATATATTATGATCTATATCCAATTGAATACAGTACAAAGACAAGATATATATACATATATATGTTTGAGATATGTTTAAGCTGATAACCTCTGGGGTTTTTTTTTTTCTTCTAAAAATACACTCATTCTGAATTGATGCCTACAACATGTTCCAAAAAAGTTGGGACAGGGGAAACAAAAGATTGGGAGAGTTGTGAAATGCTCAAAAACCACCTATTTGGAACTGGTTAATTAGTAACGAGTGATAGTCTCATGATTGCGTATTAGGGGGCAAAAAATTACATGGGCACATAGTCCAACAGTTTAAGTTTAAAAGTGTTTCCCAACACAAAATTTCAAGGAATTTAGGGATTTCACCATCTACAATTTATAATGTCCCTAAAAGATTCAGAGAATCCAGAGAAATCTCTGCATGTAAGGGGTTAGGCCTTTAATCTTTGACCCCTCAGGCGGCACTGCATTAAAAGCCCACATAATTGTATAAAGGATACTACATGAGCTCTGGAACTCTTAGGAAAACTGTTGTCTGTAAACACAGCATCTACAAATGCAAGTTAAGACTCATGTCATGTGAAGAGAAAGCCATATATCAACAACATCCAGAAATGCAGTTGACTTCTCTGGGCCTGAGCTCCTCTGAGATGCACTGATGCAAGTGGAAAAGTGCGCTGTGGCCTGATGAGTCCACATTTCAGATTGTTTTTGGAAATCACAGACATTGTGTGTACTAGACGGACCTTCCTTGAGTCCAGACCTGTCAAAACATGACAACAGAGACTCCAGACTGTTGAGCATGTTGTAAAAAGAAAAACTGGTGTAACACAGTGGTAAACATGAGCCTGTCCCCGTTTTTTGGAACATAATGCAGGCATCAGATTCATGAGATTCAAATGAGTACATATTTACAAAAATGATAAAGTTGATCAGTATGAAGATAGGATATCTCATCTGTTGAATATAGATTTTTGCAAATCATTGCAATCTGTTTTTATTTACATTTTACACAATGTCCCTACTTCTTTGGATTTTGGCTTTTATCAAAGCTGCACAAATCACTATTTGTTATATGAAATTACCACATTTAATGTGAAAGATGTCACTACAAACAACAGAGGATTATCACCCAATTTTAAATTTTCCCACAGCCATAAGCTCACTTTTGTTTCCAGACAAATGTTGTTTTTCAGCTTGTTCCTCTACTTCCAAGGGGCCAAAAATAATTAATGCTGCCTTAAAAAGACAAAAAAACACAAAACAAAAACAAAACAGAAAGAACAAAAGGAAAAGAAAAAGCTCTCAGAAGTGCACTGTGCTAATTTTATAACATGAAAGAAGTTAATATTTAACATTTCTATATACACTATACAGTATAAAAGAGTAAAGATTCAACATTTCAACTTTTCTTTTCCGGGTAAAAAAAAAAAAACAGCCTGCAACAACAGCACAGTTGGTTGGTTTGTAATTTATAGCACAGTTGGTTGGTTTGTAATTTATCGCCAAATTAAAAAAAAAAAAAAGAAAAAAAAGAAAGGCACAATACTTGAAGCTTTGCTAAATGATTTCTGAGAATTAATCCATTAAAGCCCACTCTGTGTAGGATGTGACTTTGGTAACCACTAGTGGTAATACAAAAAGATACAATGCCAAAATTCTCAGACAGACATTTTCATTGGGATTGTCTAATTTTTACACACTTATGAAATCAGATCATTTTAAAGACTATAATAACTTGAAAACATTACACAAAGGGGCTTTAACATAAAAAAAAAACAATATCTAAACAGGAGCAAACTATACCAAGGTCTGTTTCACAGACACCATCCACTCTATCCTTTAAAAATGACTGTGATGTGTCTTAATTATTTTGTAAAAGGTGAGAAGGTGTCTCACAGCCGCAGATGCAGCTGGATAGAATAATAGATGTGGCCTGTGTACGCGACGCGCTCCAAAAAGCCTCGCAGCAATGAGGCTGATTAGGATGTTATCTTCAGTGAGGGAGCAGACGAGCGACAGGTGGAAATGTAACGATTGGTATTCAGCAACGCAGCGCCGCCTTTTAATGCATCTGCAAAGCCAACAGCACATGAATATTCACTGAGCAACTGTTAGCACAGCACTGAGTGTGATTTGCTCCTGCACCTCATTAGGCTAATTGTCCCTCCTCATTGCACTGCGGACTCTTCTAACAGTTGATTCAGAACTCAATGAACTAACGCAAACACTGCAAGGGACGATCAGCCGAGTCCAGCTGAGGGAACCTGTGTTTTTATGTGTGTATGTGTGTGTGTACATGGATGCATGCTCATGTGTATTCATGGGTGTGATTCTATGTACTGCTGTACAAGCTTTAAATCTGTGCTTCTGTGTACATAGAGTATGTTTGTGTGTTTCTGGGGTGGCATGCAAACAGGAAATAATGATTCTCAGCTTGACAGATCATTTACAAGATGATCTTATTGCGTGCAAAAACAAATATATGCGTAAAGTAAACATGTTAGAGGAAATAAATGCACACAGACACAGGAATGCACATAAAATGACGCATAGAACCTCCGTGATTTTCCACATGCACACACACAGAAGCAGACTAGACACAAATGTACACAAGCATGTGCAGACACACACACGAGAAGGGTCTATAAGCGCGGAAATGATGGTCAAGCCACAATGATTTCAGATCATTAATGTGCAGTTGCCTGAGCTCCATACTGCCATCATGTTACTCTAACTACAGCTGCACCCTACACTATTTTAAGAACAAAAACCTCCATATGTGAAATGCAAAGGAAGAATGATTATATTTCTGAATAGGCAGTGAAGGAATGGTGCAGCTGTTTTCTCTATAGATTAACTCGTCACAGTTTAGAACAAACCGCACAGTGGATGCTGCCTGGAGGCTTTTTACCAGCAGACAGTATGGCATGTTATAACAGGAAAAACAGACACGTAACTAATAATTTTATTGATGGCTGCATTTAATTGAGGTGTTACAGGGCCCAGACATTATGAGCCACTGTCACGGCTTATTTAAATGGAATGGTGTCCTCTTAGACGTTATTACTTTGATGTGTTATTCCTGCTATGACAGGTGGAATGTCCCATCAGACAAGGCTGTGCCACAGCACAACAGGTAAATGATCATTCTGTCAGCACCACGGACAAAGAGTCAGAGGAAAATCGAGTCAAACATTTGACCAATCAAGCCGCAACCCCAGTAAAATAAAACTAGACAGAGCAGATAAAACTTGACAAATGTATAAGAAAGAATACAAAAGTATACGAAAATGTTTCTGATAGCATCATTTTTATTGATGATTTGCCACCACTTCATCTAAACTGGAAACAAAAAACAACTGTGCCGTGAAAAAGTACTCGCTCGCTTTGTGATTTCTTCTATTTTTGCATATTTGTCACACTTATTTGTTTAAGACCTTCAAACAAAATTGAACTACCTGATTGAATAAAAAAACATTTTTTTAATCTTATTATTTCAGTTATTGAAGGTAAAAGGTGCAGATGGTGTATTTTTTTAGTGTCAGCTCGCATGGGCTTACAAGACACTGCAATCAAAAGCAAAACAAAGCAGGAGCATGATGCAATGAGAGCAAAATCACAAAAGTACACTTTCTACATGACAAAAGATATCAGAACAAATACTGAACTCAATCCTGCTTCTCAGACATTACATAAACTTACCTTGTGCCTTTTAACACGTCAGATATAAAGTGCCCTTGTGTGCTGTTGAGAAGCATTTAACACAAATTGAGCTAAGAGAAACACTGTCTGTAAACAGGCATTGAAGTCTACAAGGAAAAACTCCAACTGGCCCCGTGTGAAAAACAAATCCCTCCCTTAGTAACTATTTCAAACAATGAGCCAATTTAAATTCAAATTCAGTTTGATTCAGTTAGACTATACACAATCTTCTCTGATTACTCCCAGCCCTGTAGAATCTAAATTTAAAGGCATGCTATGCAGGGTTTTTTCAAAAAAAAAAGTATATCTTCGTCATCATCACCATCATCTCATATGAAAAGAATAATTGACTCCTTTAAAAAGAATCACACTCAACTATCACCAACAACCCACCAGAAGTGGGTGTCGGCGCCCGCAGCTGCAAAAACCCCACCGTCAGCCTCAAACCAAAATGTCAGTAATTGACGTAGGTGTGAGACTCAACAATCAGCTATGTTTCTAATGCATTTGCAAACAGAAACTGAGACATACTTACATACTTACCTTTAAATAGAACCTTTCCAGCAATGTAAAGTTGGCTGAAAGGTCTCAACAAGCATCCCTTGATTAAAAGAAATTCCAGTATAGATGAAAAGGAAATTTAGTTAAATATGTCTGGGACTCCAGCGAACCATAGTGAAAAACATTATCTCCAAATGAAGAGAACCTGGAGCAGTGGTGAATGTTCCCATGAGCAGCCAGCCTACCAGAGTTTCTCCAAGAGTCCATCGACTCATCCAGGAAGTCACAAAAGCACCCAGATGAACATCTCAGGAAATGCAGACCTCACTTACCTCAGCTGATGTCATCATTCATGATTCCACCTTAAGAAAGAGGCAAAAAGTAGTATGCATGGCAAAGTTGCAGGTGAAAGTCACTCGATGACGACCCCCATGCCTTTTGGGATAATGCTCTGTGGACAGATGAGTCAAAAGTGGAACTTTTTGTAAGACATGGATGCTGTTACATCTGGCGTGAAGCTGACAAAGTATTCCACAATAATAACATCACACAAACAGTCAAACATGGTGGTGGTAGTGTGATGTCATAGGGATGCTTTGCTGCTTCAGAATCTGGGCATCTTGCCATAAATGACAGAATCATGACTTCTGCTTTCTACCAGAAAATTCTGAGGGAGCGAATGTCTGTCCATCTGTCAGTGATCTGAAGCTCAAATGCAGTTGGGTTATATAGTGCGACAATGACCGAAAGCACAGGAGGAAGTCCACTTCTGAATGGCAAAAAAAAAATGATGGAAATGATGGTTTGGTAATGGTCTGGTCACAGTCCTCACTTGAATCTAATTAAGATGCTGTGACAAGACCTTAAACTGGCAGTTTATGCTTGGAAACCACCCAGTGTGGCTGAATTAAATAATTTTGCAAAGAAGAGTGGGCCAAAATTCCTCCACAGCAGTGAGGAAGACTGATCTCCAGTTATTGGAAGCATTGTTGCTGCAAAAATGGCACCAAATTTATTAAGTTTAGGAGGCTTGCTCAGGTTGTCTTATATTCAATTTTGTTTGCAGATCTGAAACAATTGCGTGTGACGAAAATGCAAAAATATCCGAGCCAAGTGTGAAGCAGCCAGGATGAGAGTCAGCACCTACAAGTCTGGGGCCATGGTTCTCTGGCAGAAAACGGTGCATTGCTTCCTCTTGTTTGGGAATGAATTGCTGCCCTAAGCATAACAGTTTAAATATCTTCTTTATGAGTGATGGCAAAATAAAGTATGAGGAGGTTGGAGAAGAGCTGCTACTCTTTGATGTCAAAAGGAGCCAGCTGATGTGGTTGGGTCTCCTGGATGCCTTCCTCTGCAGGTTTTCCAGGCACATCACATACCTCGTCTGGCCTTGGAATGCCTTGGCATCACCCAGTAGGTGCTGGAAAGCGTTGCTGAGAAGAGTGACATCTGGAATACCCTGCTTTGCCTGCTGCTACCACAACCCAACCCCAGATAAGCAGAAGAAAATAAATGGATGGATGGATGGACAGACAGACGGACGGACGGACGGATGGATGGATGGATGGATGGATGGAGATGAAATCAGGAAAGGGGCAAATACCACCCCATTCACAGCTTTCGTACCAGGCTTTTAAAGTGACTTCAGTGTAAAACCCATCCATGGCTGTTGATGTAGCATACAGAGGGAGAAAGTCCAGAGGTGGAGGAGGTGGGGTAAACAGATGGCTCAGACACACCCAGGACTTTCACCCAGGAGACGAGAGTTTGTGTCCCATGTCAAACCAAAACATTATTAAAATTTGTAAGGCACAACATGTGCCTGTAAAAATCTTAAATTCTCAAGAGAAAATCCGTATTAAAATTCTTTTTGCGACTATAGGCAAACAAATTCATAACTGCACAGGTCTGAAGCCATGGATCAATTCTCAAGGTCTATTTGCCTGGACAGATTTTCAGGTGCTCTTTCTGCTGTCTGAGGGAGAAATATGAGTACATGAGAATTCACTCCTGAGACACCATTCCACCTCTTGAAAGAAATAGTGCTTTCTCTTTCAGCTCCCTGTGCCGCCTGGAACCATCTACTCAAGTTTTGGAGAGGAGATACTTCATTCCTTCAGTCGATTCCCCAACCAACCTACTCTGCCTACTCTTGTTTCTGTACAAAATGTGTGTGTGTAGCACGTATCTCTGGGTTTGTGTGTGTGAGAGTGCTCTCCTCTTCACCAAAGATGGGTTTCACTGTGGCAGAGAAAAGGAAAGAATTTTGAAGCAATCATGAGCAGATTTTGAATGGATTATTATTTACTACAAGATAGAAATAAAAACTCAAACAGAGGAATAAAGAAAGATGAACCCGAGCACCCGATGCTGAGTAAACCATGCAGAGTCTGCTGGATAACAAAGGAATAATTTTAGCACAATATTACATAATAATTTGTATAATATACAGTAGCTGTATTATTATGTAATGTTTTTACCCATTACAGTTTAGCTTTGACATAACATAATGCTAAGAATTCAATATGAATGGCAATAATTCCCCCTGTCATTACAGACCTTTTGTCAGCCTTTTCTATTTGACCTCTCATTAATCTGCCTGAATACCTTATAAAATGATTTTACTGTTCGCTTTGGGAAGTGAAATTGTGTGCAGCGTCAGATTAGAGCAGCTACAAAAGACTGGAAACCCATCTGGTCTTGCTGGGGGCGTTCTTATTCAATATGCATGACATAAGCATAATAATTCAGAACATCAGCTTACCACAGCAAGCGGAAACTCAGCTGACATCATTCCATATTTGTGCTTCCATTAGTAGAAATGTGACTCATCATTAATATTCCTTTCTTGTGTTTTTTTTCCCCTTAACTTTTGCTCACATGTTCATACAAATGTGAGAAACTGGACTGAAGGATCAAAGGTGCCACTGTGTGTACAATCAATATGCATTTTTAATTCTGCAGTTATTAAATATTACGACTATTATATGATATTATATTGGTGTGAGAATTATTGCTCATAAAAATGCACCTGACTCTGTATATTTTTTGGACTTCCATAAAAATCCTAGCATTGCTCATCCACATTTTCAGTTTATAAGCCACAAATGTTGGCATTATTTATGCCTTGTCCCTTTTTTCTTGCAGTACACCACGTAATAAAATATAAATTTACTTAATCATCGTGCCTATTTATTTATTAATGAAAGCTATTGCGCCCTATTTATAGACAGGGTTGTGTTTCTCTGTAAATTATGTAACAGCCCCATACCATTACAGCTGAACGATCAAAATCTCAGATACATGCACAAAGAGAAGAATGAACAGGCTGAATATGTGTCCAATTGAACTGACTCACCGCTCGTGTCAAGTCCTTACATCCTACAATATATTTTGAACATGCAATGCATCATAACAGTGTTCATTGTATTCAGTATAGCCATTACAGCTTTGTTGTATAGTGGTATAACCATGAACTTGTGTCAACAACTTAGGGTTATAATGCATGTGGTCTGCCAAAGCTTCTAAATGCCATGTAGCAAATAGCACACATGTAGTGAATTGTAAACATGGTCTTTAGAAAGCATTTACCACAAGTGTTGTACACTGTAAAAAGTGTATTTTAGTGGTTGTTAAAGTAATGTTTTGAATGAGTCCCACTCTGCTTTCTGCTTTAGTGGCAATCTATTTTTGTGGATCCTAACAACTTGAAATTACATGCCATTCCTTCAGCCCTCCATCCATCCATCGGTTGTCCATAACTGCTTATTCTTGACGGGTCGTGGGGGCGCTGGAGCCTATCCCAGCTGACACTGGGCGAGAGGCAGGGTTCACCCTGGACAAGTCACCAGTTCATCACACGGTTGACACAGAAACAAACAACCACTCACATTTATACCTAAGGGCGATTTAGAGTTATCAACCTATTATACTGCATGTCTTTGGACTGTGGGAGGAAGCTGGAGTACCGAGAGAGAACCCACACAAAGAACACGCAACCTCCACACAGAGAGGTCCTGCCCCAGCCACAAACTCCACAGCCCCCAAGCCGGCTGGGGGATTCAAAGTCAGAAGTCTTCTTGCTGGGAGGCAGCAGTGCTAACCACTGCACCACTGTGCTGTTCCTTCAACCTGTTATTCTTAAAATGCTCATCACTTAGGTTTCTCTGAGTATTCTATGTCTGATGTTATGATGTCCATGTCTTTTACACATTTTTCCCTCTTCAGTTGAGCTGCATTTTTCTCTTGGTGACTTGTATGTGTATATTCATATGTACATGTACATGTACATGTACAGGATCCACGTGAATTGGTTAATTGTGTTGTTTAAGTTTTCATAAACTCACTGAATGAAACCTGCTATCGTTAAATCAGGCTAACAAGCAATTATTATATTTAACAAACTGAAGTAACACACTAAGGTTACTATAAAAAAAAAACATTTTCCTGAAACCACACTATTAGGTTGCCATGAAGCAGTATTTAATTTTGTGTAAAGCAAATAATTGATTTGGAAAATTGGTTGCATTAATGCAAACTGTTGATTTGAAAGAAATCAGATTATTAAGTACATCTAACTTAATGCAAGCATGATTAAACTTGTTAACTTGATTTGAAAAACCTTAATTCATGTTTGTTTTACCAATTTATTTTTTCAGTGTATATAAGCATGCATATTTCATGCTGCTCTGCAGTAAATAGAGAGCAAAGAGCAATTTTATTCCCTTGATGGCTGACTTTTGCCCCAAGATTTGAAATAAAAAATATTTTATTGTAATTTTTTCCCCCTACTGCTTGATTTTTCAAAGCCCGCCCATCATATAGCAGTCACATACTGCTCAGTGGGGTAAGGCTAACATCATGATTATTTCAGGAGTCATCAGCTCAGTATAGTTAAAAGTAGCACATGCTATGGCAGCAGCAGTAGTTTGAACCACTCCCTCTTCCCTCCAGGAACCTGGAAGTAATTGGCATGTCAGAGAGCTGCAGAGGGATCTATGGATCTCATTGCAACTCAAAGGGAAGAGCTCAAGCAGAAGAAAAAATCCTGACAGGGCCTCATATAACCTTGTTGCTTTAATTATTTATAAAAATGGCCAGCGACAGATGCAGGATGGTGCTGCAACATTGGAGTACTGTGTCGTTGGATAAAGCAGACAAAATTTCCTCCTTTAAAAGACTGTTATAAGCTGATAGGTTGGCAAGATATGTACATGAAAATATGGGGCCCTTATACTACTGTAACCTGCCGATGAGTTGCACCCTTTCCAATAATATAATGTGTTGTTCTATATGATGATGCTCAATGATCTACAGTATATGTATAATTTGAGGTATTGTTTAGAGCTGTTTAAAGAGCTATCTATTGGGCTGCGGAGGCAGTGGTACTTCCAAATGGACATTAAATATGTCAAATTAAAATGTATAAATTCAATGACCAGTTACATTTGAAAATCACTGCATCAATCACGACACATCATTAGGTACAGACAGCTGTGTTTTGCCACTGGTAGTTAGCTAGCATTCCCTCAATCAGAAGTGGGTCATAACATTCTATCTTTATTATATTCCCTCCATCCTTGTTTCTGGTTTTTGTCCTCTCTTAGGTGTAGTCCACTGTGATATTTAGAGGTAAGACACATTATATTGACTTAATATGTATGTATGTTTTTCCTGTTGATAACAATGAAAATGATAACTAAAAGAAAACAAAATAGAATAAAATCAAACAGGCCAGGGACAAACATAATGGATCTTGGCTGGGTTTGACACACTGGACCAAAACACAAGAAGCCAGAGAGAATTAAGACATAAGACATATTAAGTGAGATTTACAGGAAGAAAGCCCATAGATCATCTATGGCATAAACATTATTTTTGAGATGTGGACAATGTGGACTACAATATACAGCCACAAACATCACTGGAAGGTCCAGATTTCAGTGGACAGACATCCTATCGCCGTTATCAGAAATTCATTTAGGGCAGTCTCTTGGTATTTGCTGTGCTGCTACTGTGCATCTCATCTCATTAGACCTGTTGTTTTCTGATAAGTTTTCCTGCACAATTCTTAGGAAAATGTTTGCTATTATTCTGTTGTACACAAAGTTTGTGAATATGAATTTAAAATGTATAACACAGATTATGTCTATAAAATATCCTACATAGACACACTCTCCATTGAACATTCAGCAGTTAGCTCAATGATACAAATAAAAGGCTCTGTTATTAAGCAGATTTCACTCCTTGTCCCACAGTGAGTTATTCCTCTCCCTGCATTCCACTCAACCTGTGCGAGACTGTGCAAGGTCACTAATTAATAGGAAGAGACAGTGCTGAATAAATCCCTGGTATTTAGTGAGTAATATAATGTACTAAAATACAAACTAATTATACTTATTGTGCAGAAGGTTACATGCTTGTCAGGGTCTTGGCAAGTAATGTGCTAATAGTTTATTTATTTATATATTTTTTATTTGCGACATGCATATAACCAATAAATTTAATGTTTTTTCTTACACCTTTTACTAATACGGCAAATCAGTTTTATTAACCATACTTGTAAATTGTACCACCTGTTTTTTTAGGAGACAGAAAATACGACAACGCAGTTGAAATAAAAGTTCAGCATTTTGCTTCACATTTTAACTGAAGGGAAAATTCATCTATCTAGCTGTCTTAAAATGCCTTAAACTGATAATCATAAGATCCACTATTCATCCACACCTTCCAAATATTTCTTTCTAGAAATCAGATACACAACACATAAACCATGCATATACTATTATGGACCTGTTTTAGTGGTAGTATGTATTTTCCAAGAATTTAGTGAAAATAATATATAGGTAATAGGCAACAGTGAAAGAAACAAATCACACAAGGTAACTAGTTGATACTCTAAAGGTTAATTGCACAAAATTAAACATTAGCTTCAGAAAACTTTGCAGCCTTGTGATATTTGTATAGGCTCACTATAGGCATAATAAATGAGGTTTCAAGCATGAGATACAACCCACAACAGCTTAGTGTTGAACATCATAATGCACAAATGCAATTATGGCAATCATTTGTCTCACTTCCTCATCATTACCCCTGTCTCTCACATTACTTTCTCCTCACAGTACTGTACAGGCAGTGCCTGTCTCTGTCTTCAGCCATGCATGCATGATGCACAGCTTAATAGCAAATTAGATCATTGTGCTCTGATTGTTAGGGCACTAATCACACAGAGCAGAGAACTACTGCCTCTCCAAGAGCAAAGTAGGCTATTACATGTGTCATGGTGCCCAAGTGATGGACAGTAGGCTACATGATGTACTGTCAACAGTACAACTGTTAAAATTCATTTTTATTGTGCTGTTTATTGGACTTTCATATCAAAGTGAACACGAATGGAGCAAAGTTCAGTGCACTGCTACACACATACATAAAGTACTCTGCTTGTTGTAACATAAATCCAGCGCACCCTTTTCTATTACGAAAGCTATTTAAAGGACCAGTGTCACAAGATTTAGGGGTATCTATTGGCACAGCATGGCAGAAATGGAATATAATTTTCACAAGTATGTTTTCATTAATGTATCATTACCTAAAAATAAGAATCATTGTGCTTCTGTTGCCTTCAAATGAGCCGTTTACATCTACAGAGGGTACAAGTCCCCACTGAGAACCTTTTGCAAATGTTGCAGTCACTGTAGTTTCTCCTTCACACTTGGAAGGGGAGGGTGAGGCAAGGAATTTTTGGTTGTTTGCAATCTGAAACCTCACTGCTAGTTGCAACTAAATCCCACACACTGGTCCTTTTAGACATTGAAGCCACATTTCCATCACATGGTACAGCTCGCCTTGATTCAATTGAACTTGCTCCTTTTTGCTTTTCCATTATGAACAGTATCTGGAACCTGGTACTTTTTCAGGTATTGTCTTAGCAGACATTCCAAGTGAGCTGAGCTAAAAAAGTGCTAAAAGGTATTGAGAAAACACCATAGACCACTGTTTGGTTGCACAACACAGGACAGCGTGTACAAACCCACATTTTTGATAGCCAGACTACCATCAACACCAATCACATTTTTTTCTTATTGACTCAAAAATGGTGGCCCGCAAAACCACACTGTGGTCTATTGACAAAGTGCAGACAGATCAAGAACAGCATCCCTTCATAGCATCCGTCATAAAAGTAGCATCGCTTCTTTATGTGTGCGTAATGAATGTGTGGCTGAAGGATACAGAGTGGGTGGGAGAGAGTAACAGTGAATGCAGCGCAGCAGTAAAGGTGTCAGTGTGGCAGTAAATGTACAGTGTAGGTTATGTGTCACTTATTAAAGCCTGCAGCTTCTTAAGACCAAGGGTAAGTACTGTTTCCCAGTCGCTAGAATGACATTGCTATGACAAAGCTCTACCTATGTTGAAGGAGTACTATCTCATGGAAAACTTAGTAGAAGTACAAAAAGTTGAGTTGAGCTATACCATATGGTGGAAATGCAGCTTAAAGGCTCTGTCGACAAAAATATGCTGCTGCTGCTTCGGCTGGTGCTACTGAGTAATTGTTGCATTTCATAAGCAGGCTCATCTGCCAAGAGTCTGATTATGTTGCTTCAGGAGGCCTTTGTGGAGAAAACAGTCTAGCTCGTGGTCCACAGCTATGTTTGTCACATCAGCTGTCAGCCTCTTGAAGCGATGTGAAGCAAAGATTTCCTGTTCTGCTGTGGGCTGTTTGGGACCGCAGCTACAAAGGGTTTATTCTTCACTTCACATTACTAGGAACCACTAGTTCATTTCACCAAGCTGCTGTCAATGTCGGTGTTTAGTGTTTTGTATTTTCTGAATCGATGCCTTGGCTCTGAGAGGTCGGTGTTTGTCTCGGTGTGCTTGGCAATAAGCTGTGGGAAATAAGCTACCGTTGCTGCTGGCTGTATTACTGAAGTGTTTGGATAGGCTGGTGTCTGCTGGCTGTTTATTTTGGCTCTTGTGCTGCTGCTCTGCTGAATTTACATTGGTTTAAATTTAATGTGTGCTGAGCTTATTTTTCACTCAAAATGTGAATACTATTTGAATATCAATTGTGATATTGCCTGAATTATTTTTTGATTTATTCCCACCAAATAGGGCTTCAGAAATAAAGGATGTAATTCTGACACTGTATGACATTTATACACTGTAGTTATTGCCTTTATGGAGAAACTAGGATATCTTTTATCACACATGGGAGAGATAATTACATTCACAGGCCATGTGACATAACAATTCATGAGAAAAGACAGCCTGATCTTGTGATATAAGAAAGTAAACAGGCCATTGCTACAATACAGCAGATGAATTCATTTAGCTCACTGGGTGGCTATCTCTTTGTTTGAGTTGCTTTGTTGCAGTCCGGCCACATGGTGGTTGATGTTATGTGAAATGTACACATTGTACATTTCACGTAATAGCTGCATATTAGGCTCTGCATTTAATGTAGAAGTTTATTATACCCTCATTTCCAAATCTGTCTTGTTTGTATGTTTGCAGGGAGCAACAACAGACACAGGCGCCAGGAATTAACTCTATACACGTTATATTCTGCATTCACGCAATACTTTAAAAACCTTCTTTCTGTTAATATTTGGACTGAGCTAATATCTTCCCTGTCCACTTAACACTCAGATTAGAAGCACTCATCCTTCTATCTTGGGGCAAATTGTGCAACGCATCCTTCATAATAGCTGTGTCCAACCTGGAGTAGGCATGGGAACATTCTCTCTGGCTGCATCCTAATGGCAGATTAAAACACCATGGG
This sequence comes from Lutjanus campechanus, assembly GCA_027495735.1. Classification (NCBI taxonomy): domain Eukaryota; kingdom Metazoa; phylum Chordata; class Actinopteri; order Lutjaniformes; family Lutjanidae; genus Lutjanus; species Lutjanus campechanus. Next base: position 2,085 of record JAJHUR010114537.1, on the reverse strand, counting down.
TCTAATTGATGCTAATTGACACATCTAATTACTCCTCCTAGATAAACAAGCTTCTCATTAGTGCAACAATTAGGCAGGTAATGAAACCCTTGTTTTTGGATGACTTCTCAATGTCATAAATGATAAAAGGGACGGGACAGATCAAGATAAAATACTTAGGAAACAGGGACATCTCTGAACAAAGGGCACATGAGGAACGTGTCACCTCTGATTGCAAAGCGAGAGTGCTCAATCGCACTTAAGTCCCTCTTCCAGGGGATTTTAAATTAAACAGGTTTTGTCCACTCGATTTTGTTTGATTGTCAATAGAGAGTCTCAGATTTAGTATTTTATTATCTCTCCCCACAGATGTTCTACCTCTAACACAAATATAGCAAAGTCCACGGTCATATCAGCAATTTTGTTTGTTTGTTTTTTGGTGCAAATACCGCCTGACTGCTGATGGTGTGCACTTAGGCAGGTAGTACACTCTTAGAAATAATGGTTCCAAAAGGGTTCTTCCTAAAGAGCTGAGGTTCTAACAAGAACCATTTGCTTCTAAGGAACCTTTTTTTTTTTAAAAGTAAATCGTCAAGGGTTAAGACTAAGGGTGCCATTAAGGGTTCAAACCTTTGGCATATAAAAGAATTCTCGGTAGAACCCACTGGGTGGATTCTAGATAAAACCCTTTGAATGCAGAAGGGTTCTCAGTCAAAGTGATACTACACTTTCCATGATAACTAACTCAATATGTACTCACCACTATGCCGATGTGATGATAAGTGAAGATCTTCAGTTCACCAAACAGTCCTGGAGTTTTAGGAGAAGCAGGGTAGCAGC
>JAJHUR010114535.1:0-16811 GCA_027495735.1 Lutjanus campechanus | reverse complement strand
AGATTTCATACCTCTTTCATTCCAAGTGCTATTGATATGCTCAATAGCAGCTAGCACCTTGTCTTTAGTCCTGCACTATCATGGCACTTTCTTTTGCACACCTGCACTTAGGCACTCTTGCATTTTTGCACCTGATATGAAATTTCCATTCCCTTGAACTAGTATGCTGCTTTCTTTTACTTGTATTATTGTTGTTGTTGTATTGTTATTGCATTGTGTATTGTGTTTTAATGTAAACTCTTGCTGCACAACAAATTTCCCTGAGGGGACAATAAAGAAACCTAACCTAACCTAACCTAAATAACATATTGCAGTGTAAAATCTTAAAATGAGTCAAATGTGAGCAGGAGCAGGAGATACAACCATCCATGACAACACACAAACAAACATACAAATAGACATAAAAACAAAACAAAAACAAAAACAAAAAAATATCAGGATCTCAAGTATACAGATATTAGCCTGCTGTACCTTGGTGTTGTGATTACAGTTCTGGCCAAGTTTTAACCAGGATTTGACAGCTGTAGAAATTGTTTCAAAATCCTGAATCTCCTTTAAACTGGCCGGTTAGGAATTCCAGAGGGTTATACAGTTTTAAAGTTTGTGCGTATGAAGTCTTACAGTGTCTAATTCTACAGTTTCCTTTAAGTTAGAATCAGTAGGATTTGTCCTGGGTGTTCATAGATGCACCAGATAGATAGTTGATTGTTAGTCTCTTTCCCAGAATGTCAAATACCAACGTTTTGGGTTGGTAAAGCGTTTATGCGTTTATGCGTTAATGTGTGCCTTTAGCACACATTATGTTGAGTTGCTGGATCAATCTAAATGTGTTCTATTTCTTTCCATGTTTTGTTGTTTGAGTGCTGGACATGTGTTATTAAAGCAGAAAGAATTAAATTAATTAAATTATTTGTGAACAGGTGTGTGCTGAGACCTGAAATCAATAATTAGTGGCAGTTTGTTCTCATCAGAGGCACAAGGCCAGTGACGGAAGGAGGAGTGAAAATAATTACGTCTAATTAAGTGGTAGTAGGCTAATGTTACATTACTTAAGTATTACTCAACTAAATAACTAATTATGTTAAAAATGCTTAAGTAGAAGCACAAAGTATTCTTCTCAAAAACAACTACTTGGTCACCTCTCCTAACCTGTGCATGGTGTAAGATTCAGTCTTTTTTTTTTCCACATACATCAAGGTTTTCATTGATCCGTTTGCATTACTGGCAACATAAATGCAAATGAAAGGCTTGTAAATTAATTTAATTTGTAGGCCTACTTAGTAGTAAATTATGACTTTAAAAGTAACTAAGTAGATTACAGTGTAAAGCATACCTAAGTAAAATTACAGGCAAAAATATGCATAAAAGTTGTACCCCAAAAAAGACTTAATTACAGTAAAGTGAAAAGTTGCAATTAATTACTTCAACCCCTGCACAAGGTACAGTATGACAGAGTGAGAGCAGTTTTTTTTATTTTTTTTTATTTAGATGCAATGAAAACAAGTAGGTGCTATTACTCTGATTCAGGCAGGATTAGATCAGTGATAAAGAGGTGATAACTTGATTGCCTCTCGAGTATTACACTACTGTCCATTGTCTGTCAGTTCATGGTGGTTTCTTTGTTATTCAGGGCCTGTTTGTCAAGAACAACAAATCAGGGCAGATAAGATCAGAGATGGTTCACAGACTCTAGATTCAATGCTGCCACCTAGTGGTGAAAATTTCTAAATACAAAAGACGTTACGGCAGATATCTATACAGAATATTTATACACATTTTTTAAGCTAACTGTAGCTTATTCACACTAGGATTTGTGGGCTTTCATTTTTCTGGTATTTATTTTCAATAACTGTGAGGTTTGAACTATCAATTGAACAAAGCAAGCATCACTTTGGACTCTGGGTAACTGTGATGGCCTTTCTCGCTATTTTATGAATTTTTGCAAACCAAACACCTTGTTACAATCAGCATAATTCACTCTTTACCGTAATGGTAATACATTTCTGATGTCCATCAGTGGTAGATGTATATCGCTTCACTTAGAAATCATATCAAAAAGGACCTCCTTAAAATTTATCAGATCTCATAATCATGAGATTCAGACTTTTCATGTGTCACAGTCCTCCAGTGATGGTTGTCTGTGCAGTGCAAACATGGACTACTAGGAGCCAGATCAGAATAACTTTTCATTCATATTATTCATATTTATATTATAATTGGATAATAGACCAAGGGAGCTTTTCACATTTTTTTCATAGTTTTATCCTTTTTAGTAGATTTAAAAAAAAAAAAAATACAATCACTACCTCCTCCCTTTGCATGGACATGTTTTAATGTAATAAGGCCCCATCATATCCTGTTTATTGTTAATAGCTCTTTATTTTTTCCTCATAGACAGTTTACACTTACACTTTACAGACCAACTTAACATTTTAAAGCCTACTTCAATTATATATACAACCGCTGGTGTTTAAAGGAACTCATCCAATATGCCCCTGTGCAATTCTGACTTGTACTTTTCCATTAATGCCCCATTCTATTTCCACTTTTAATTTCCATTGGGACCTTTAACAGTTTAGCTTTATTTGGGTAAATTATTTTTTGAAGATGGGGTTCAAATATATTTTATTAGATTAATTCAGGTCCATGGTTAAAATATTACATAATTTTGTTGGCAGGTAAATATATAGATACTGTATGTGTCCAAACTTCCATTATAATACAAAAAGCTTGCAGAATTTTTTGGTGAACAGATACGGATAGTAACTTTGTCTTACACCTCTGCTAACTATAACAGTAAAATGGTGCTTACACACAAGTGATGTATGAGTAATAATAATTTAATTACGTACATAATATATATTATAATATTAGATATACAGGATTTACATGGGGATTTTGTGGGAAATGTTGGATTAAATGTTTTACCAAAAGTGATGCCAGTGATAACTGTTTTGCTTGGAATGTAGACGACCTACTGCAAGAATCAGATTTTTTTTAAATGGACAATTCTATAGGACAACATGTCTAAAGAACAACAGAGACATGTGGTACTTATACTATTCTATGATAAGTTTGAGATTAGAAATAAATGGGAATAACATCTTTAACACAATTACAGTAATGTTGAATAGTGTTATAGTCTTGAAACACCTCAGATTATATTGATCTCGCCTAAACATAGACAATTTAACAGTTTGATATCTTTAACAGAACATAATACACTCCACATAAACTGCACAGAATATAACATACAGCCTCCCAGTTGGCAGAGATGTAAAACTTGTGATGGAAATTTACTTCACATGCTTCGGAATTACTCTTATCTGGAAGAATTTTGGAAACATATTGTTAGAATAACTTCAAATATTATTATTTAAAAAATCCATCTGACCTATATCTCTTGGGAGATATACAAGGTCTTAATGTGAACTATAATTTAAAAAAAAACAAACTTACTCTTACTACTTCATACTCCTAGGCACAGCTAGGAGAAAAAGAAATCTAAAAATTGAAGTGTGAACCTCCTCTTTGCAGAGGAGATGGTTAAAAATATTAATATTCTATTGTACACCTGAAAAGATCATGTCAGTGTAAAGAGGAAACCAGCAATGAATGAAAAAATATGTCTTTTCCCACCCCTTATTACCATCACTACTATTTTTCATCTTCCAATTGTGAATGAGGGAGAAATTGCTACTACTGATACCAAGGTTGTGGATCGGGGGTGGAAAGGGATAATTTCTATGTTTTGTGTCTTTGCAATGTGCATTTGCTGTGAAAATGGCTATTTTGCTTCAAAAATATATCTTAAAAAAAGAAATTGATGTAGGGAACATGAGAAACAAACCAACAGATGCTTAGTCAACAAGAGCCTAAACTATAAGACAGGACCCTTTAATGTATGATTGCTATTTTTGGTTAGTAACAAACTCAAAATCCTTCTCAAGTAGATGTAGATTGGATGTCTCCTCTGCATGTGCAAAAGAGAATACATTTAGGACACTAGATGGGGCTGCAGACATAAAAGTGTCTGGCAGAACATCACATCTACAAATCACCTCCGGTGTCGCATGTCAGTTGTCGAGTTTCAACAAACGAACCACAGTAAACATGTATCTACCCCTCTGATGCATATTATTCACATGAGCCTCTACTCCTGCACGTCATGCTCTCATTGGTCTTATGTCCTACAAAGCTGTGACAACACAGAACAAGCCAAGTAAAGATGAAAGTGTGAACTTTGTCACCATTTGTTATTATGATCCTTACATCAAATATCTCATTGGTGCAACAGTGATTACAAATAAAACTGACAAAACATGTTTTTGTGGTTTGATAAAATGGAAAAAGGGAGGCTTTCTTCCCACTTTGTTTCATGAGAAATTTTTATTATTGTGGACCATGTTCAAGCTGGCTCATACTCATCTTGTGTTTGTGTATGAATAATGTCATTATTTGAGCTCAGATATAAAGCTGCAGGACAAACTCAGAATGACAAGAGAAAATCTGCAAAGACAGAGTCATTCTGAGTCATGCTTACTCACTGGCTCCACCTGGTTACTTACCTGGTAACTACTGTTTACAACCTGTTCATTTATTTCACTACTTTTATTACAGCACAACAAGTTTATACATTTTACTGTAACTCACCAGGTTACCACAGTATTGCATTGTATTTTATTTTGTCTTTTTTAAGTTATATTATTTTAGTCCTTTGCACTAATTTTATGTCTTAGATTCTAATCAATTTTTATTCCATTCATCAGATTTCTCTTTATGCACATGTGTATTTTGAATGCATATTCAAGAGCACTGCCTTAGATCTAACAATTTCATTGCCAAAGACTGCTTCACTGTCATTGTTGTGGGTATGACAATAAATAACTTGAACTTGAACTTAAACCTTGGAAAAATAGTCCATTCTGACTGGAATGAATTGCACACTTTTATCACAGTGATTTTGGACAGGCGAGTCTGTTTAAAATTTGTAAACTAGTGAGCCAAAATACTTCAGATTCATTGCCTCAGATTCACAAGGGAACTCGATGATTCAAAGAGAAGAAAATTGGTCATGTGTACATAGAATGTTAACTTTCAAGACATTTTCATGGTCCAGGCCCAACATGACTTAATACTCAAGGTGGTTCTTTGATCATAAAGGCAAATACCTTGTCTAATATTTATCACCAACTTTTGAGAAAAGTTTCCTGGCCTGCCACATTAATAAATTATTCATGCAAAGGATCAATGAGACTACATTCTTCTGAAAGTTACAGTTGCTTTTCAGATTTTCAAGATTTTGTATGTAAAACTTATGATCAGTTTTTAAAATAAATAAACTACCTCACAGTAGTTTTGTACAGGTATAGTGCTAATTTAAAAAGCAGGACTTTTACTTTAAAGTTGTTTTTTTTTAAAAGGGAAAAAAAAGTGGTATTATACATCATACTTGAATTGATACTTTATTTTGGCCTACATTTTCCTGATATAGCCCTCTACCTTGCATTTAAATTATGTACATTTTATTTTACTCCTGATTAACTCTGAGAGTTTAATGTTTAATGGACTAGCAGCTGAAACATCGAGACGTCTTTACTTGAATATGAACAAGTTTTCAGCCTGTGTTGTTGAAAATGTGATTAAACGGGCCTCACTGTGTCGATATCTGCTGTTTCCTGGCTGTGTGTGTTTTCACGTGACCGCTCAGACAGCCAGTGCGCCTCTGAGGCAGCGGCACACACTGAAAGCAAAAGGAAACGCCACAGGTTTGAGCACAGTAGTCAGTCAAATAACTTTAATAGAGAGAAGACCTGCAATTTTCAAGGATGTTTTCACTCGGGGAGAAGATGGAGTTTCTCATAGGAAACCCCTTTTCAACGCCCGTCGGTCAGAGAATCGGTAAGTCGCAGCTGCTTTTGAAACTATTTATGCTAGGAATTGTTCGCCGATGGATACAATTTAAGCATAATTCAATAAAGGTAATGCGTAATAAACTGCGGCATTTTATTACCACAACGCCAAGGATGTAAAACAACTTAATAACACTTTTATTACTCTAAAATATTTAATATTGAACTCCAAATTTGACAGAAAGATGAAAAGAAGTCTTAAGAGCCAGTGACGCGACAGAGGCGGGACTCAGTCCCCTCAATTCGCCTTGTGATTGGTTTCCTGCAGGTAAGCGACAGCTAGTTTGGCTAATAAAGGAGACAGTGGATGTCTCCTCTCACTTCCTTAGTCACTGGCGTTTTTCAAGCTACAGTTTGACACCTTATGCCTGAGTGTTAATGGTTCTCATCAACAAGCGTATGCCATGTTACACAACTTAAAAGGCAGCAAGTATTTCTTAACAATCCTCTTTATGGCAGACCACTGTAAAAACTGACGTAAAGACAACACATCAACAAAAGACTGGCTGGAGCTCGGAAGGATGTGTAATCTGCTAGACAGTCATAAGTAGTGAGAAAATGTTCCACACCCATCTTCCCCTTCCTCTTATCTCATCCACTCACTTTCTCACACATAAATGTTAGAGAGGCTTCAGCAGCCTCTTCTGAGGCGAGTGAGAACAGAAGCAGCTGACAGTCACATGAAGTGCAGGGAGCTGGGGAAGGGAAGGGGAGGGGAGGAGAGGGGAGTGGATGCAAGGGATTGAGAAAGGCAGTGGTGAGGGTTTGGAGAAGTGTGGGGGGTGTTGGTGGAAAGGAATGAAGGAGATTTAGAGACTTATGAGGAGCCTGTGAGGGGTGGAGTGCAAAGAAAGCTGGCTTTGATTGCTAAACAGTTTGGGGGGGGAAATACATGTTTGCCATTTACTCATTCAGCTCAATGAGTTCTCCATAAAACGCTGTTATCTGCAGGATACCACCTACCTCACATGAAAGATTTCTTTTTGGATTTTTGTCCATACTTTTCTCGCTGGTTTAAAGTGAGTAAGGCCTTCTGTGATAAAGGTGATGGCAGGTATTTCCACCAACCAATCAGAATCATTATTTGATGACAGTTGTGGATTTGTTTGCTTGTGCTGTCAGTAGGCCATGGATACAACCGCGTCTACATCTTTTGTTATTGTTTTAATGTCAGAGAGACTCCTAGTGACAGAATTTACACATTGTGTGTCAATGCATTATTTTCCTTAAAGCTTTGTTTTGGTTTATAAGATTTTGGTTCGCTGTCACAGCTCTCATAGTGTTGATTTTGCTGCAGCAGGCAGCTTTTTTCAGCAAAAGACTGGTGAATATAATGCAGCATTTAACAGCTAAACAGCCAGATGTTTCTTTCAGGAGTGAGTGGAGACCAAACCAGAGCCAAAAGGAGAGTAACTGTTGGCCTTACATTTGTCAGATGGGCAGAGACATGACTCCAAATGATTAATAACATTGCTTCATGTCTGCTGGATGTGTAAACAGCAGAAATGTTCCTTTTGCATTTTTTCCTTCCCATACCTGAACTTTGTGTTTTCACTCATTCAAAGTATTGACCCATGCCAATCAGTATGGTATATGGAATCAGAACCAGCCTAGCAAGCATCCAGATGTTTTCTAATATGTTCACAACAACAGTATACGATGATTAGTCTTAATATAGCACTTACAGCTTTTTGTTCTGCCTCCAAGTGACCAAAGTCATCAGATTTATTGACTGTTGTTTATATATTCGCAAACATTTAATTTTCAATAGGAACACACAAAGAAAGTAAGGTAATCCTTTAAGTGCAGACCCAGAAATGAATATGAGGTAAATGTCATTCTAATATCGAAAGTGTGTGGGCAACATATCTTAGGTGTCTGACATTTTTTTTCTTTTCATGTCCCGTTTTACTAAGAATCATCCCAACTGAAAAGAAATACCAGCTGAAAAAGGATCTGTGTAACTTCTCATTATCATGCAGATATGAAATTGGAAGACATTCTTATATGTGTTTATTTTCCTGTCAGTATAACTGTATAACTGTCACGTCACCTGATTCCCTCTCTGTTGACAGAGCGAGCGACCAGCGGCTCTCTGCAGTCGGAGGACTGGGGGCTCAACATGGAGATATGTGACATTATCAATGAGACAGAAGAGGGGTAGGTTAGCACGGTTTCATCAAGAAGCCACAAGCTGTCCCCATCTGCTGCATATTGCCTAACTTCTCTGACTAATTAACCGCTGTACTGTATGTAGGCCTCAATGTTTTATTTTTGGTATTTCTTTTAAATGTGTCTCCTCCTTAATGTTTTTTTTTTGTTTGCTTTTGCATCTCCATGGAACTGGTTGTTGTGACTGAATGACCTACTTACATTTGAGCCAATCTCATAGTTTGTTATGAAGTGTGTGGTTTGTAAGGCTATGAGGAATGTCACTGTTAATTAGTAGTAGTAGTTAGATGTACACAGCAAAAAAAACTCTTTATGTTCTTATTTTATGGCTTATTGTGTTGTTTAAATGATTGTGTTGTTTGAATGTCAAGATGGACAAACAAGCAATTTGATCATCTGATGCAAATTTGCTTTTTTTTTCTCCCAGGCCCAGAGATTCAGTCAGAGCTATTAAGAAGAGAATCGTAGGAAACAAGAACTTCAGAGAGATCATGTTGGCTCTTACTGTAAGTAATCATATGTGAGGGTGTAGTTTGAAGGCCAGAATGACTGGGGTCTCAATTGGCTGTTGGCCTAGAGGAGATGGTGTTCATTGTGAATCAGTGGTGGACTGTCTGAGGGGAAGGGGCAAAAAAACAAAGGGTGTGCGATGGGGCACCAGCATGCCAAAAATAATGACGCACGGTAGGCAGGGCACACTAGAGGGCACAGCGTTGGGTTACTTTAACACAGCACACTGGGTAGTGAACTCTTCTTCAACACACTTCAACTTGTCTGCTTTTATTATTGCTTTTAGAAAATCAGCACGTGGAATAATGTTCTGTGTATAGAAGTCAATGGAAAGCCTAGAAGATATGAAAAAGTCAAGTGAGATGGAACTCAGATGAGGCTAATATACATATGAGCAAAGAATTATAACAGATGTAGACTTTTTCTGTTTCACTGCGCTACTCAACATACTGAGTAAAAGTAATCCAAAACTTTTTTTTTTCTTGTAACAAATGAAAAACAACACATGGACATGTTGACAAAGTTATGATCTTCACTGGGTGCTCTTTAAAACATCCACACAGTCGATTCACTTCTAAATAGTACAAGTTACTGGAACATTTATGTTAAGTGGGCCACAAACAGTCACTTGTGGCTAAAATAGTGCTGAGGCAGACAGCTAAACACAACAGCCTTAATAAGCTAAATTCTGTTGCTGGGGGTTCGCAGACTGTTTGGGGCAAGAATGTCCAGTACTTTAAAAACCTGACAACTTGTACCAGAGTGATTACACAATTGACTAAATCAACATTCAACATTCATGAGAAAAAGATTTTATTTGGTAGCGACTTGAATCACAGAGAAGTCATTACATTTGCACCTTTTCTGAGTTGTCACTGTCCCACAGGTTCTTGAGGCCTGTGTGAAGAACTGTGGCCATCGCTTCCACGTTCTGGTGGCGTCGCAGGAGTTTGTTGAAGGAGTTTTGGTCCGTTCCATTCTGCCCAAAAACAACCCCCCCACTGCCCTGCATGACAGGGTGCTCAGCCTCATACAGGTACGTGGATGCTACCACAGTTATGATCGGAACTGTCTGCACAGGACTGCAACTAATGAGAAGTCACACTATAGATTAATCTGCCGCTTATTTTCTTGAATAATTGATTAATAATGTCTACAAAATATCAGAAAGTGCTAAAAAAAAATCTAATTTTTTTGTTTTGTCTGGCCAACAGTCTAAACCCAAAGATATTAAACTTACTACCATGGAAAGAGAACTAGGAAAAGGACAAGGAAACTAGCAAATATTCACATTTGAAAGGCTGGAAACTTTTTGAGTGCTTTCACCTGTATTGTGAGAGATTTCAGTGGTGTGTTGACATCTCACAGCTTCAACCGTGTATTTACCATGGACTCTATTATGGCTTGCACAATAGTGTTATCCTAAGTGTTCTTTGTGATTTAAATACCCTCATACATTTCTATGCTACACGGTCAAAGTCAGTTCTGTGTAATCACAGACTAGCAGGAATGATAACATTAGACAGGAATGTTGCTTTTCTCATCTTCTCATTCCGTTCACACGTAATCTTTGTTTTGGCCCATGCACAGTGTTACTGAACAAGGTTTTCGGAATCAGTCATTCTCATCGTATTTCGTCATTTGCTCTTTCTTCCTCCTACAGTCGTGGGCTGATGCGTTCCGTAGCTCTCCCTCCCTGGCGGGGGTGGTGTACGTATATGACGACCTGAGGAGACGCGGTCTGGAGTTCCCCATGACAGACCTGGATGCTCTGTCCCCCATACACACTCCGAATAGGGTGAGTCTGTCTGCAAAGTGAAAATAACACACCAAATCAAATGCACGCACAGATTTTTGAGTCTCTGCTTCCATCTTGCAGAGTATCCCAGAAAACGGGACTCCTGATGTGACCCCTGTCACCGCTCCCACACCTCAGTCACGACCACAAGCACCTTCCAGTGTTCCTGCTCAGAATACTTCACCTCCAGCTCAGCTCAGCGAAGGACCAGCCTCCCTCTCAGCAGAACAGGTACAACTGCCTGAAAACACCTGTCAGTCAGTCATGACATAGAGCAACTGATGTGGACAAAGCTAGAGATATTTTTTAGACTCAAGATGAACTTGTTTCAACTTCGACATTAAAGAACCTTTTTATTTTCAGAGTCAAAAATAATAATGATAAAAAGCTAATAATTCAAATATGACTGTATTTAAGGAGTTCTAGGCTCTCTTCTGTGTGACTCAGATTTATATCTGATCAGCCGACGTTGTCTTCATACAGTGCAACAGCAAAGTATCACTCTAACTGAACAGTTATGTTGGGGACATATAGGAGGCAAGTTGTTCTTAAGCGAGCAGCAGCTGGGCTTTACACACAAGAAATGCATTTCACTGCACCACTTGCTATATGATTATCCCTTGCTGCTGTTTTCTAACCGCACATAAAGCTGATCTATATATGAACCTAATAAATTTTTATAGCTTTGTACATGTCCCTGCTTACCTTGTGTGGTTATCTGCAAGGAGGAGCTTCCCTCTGTGACAAATATGTGGAATAAGAATACAATTTAAAGAAACACAACCACAAACAGCACCGATTCTATTACTACTAAATATAGTGGATGGCAGATTGACATATCTCATCACGTGGAGGAAAAAAATGGAGCAATTGAAACTTCAGAAAAACAGCAGGGAGAGAGGAGAGAAATGATAAGAGTTGGAAAGCAGAATTAGATCATTTCTATCTTATATATCATTTATTTTGCCTACAGTAATCCATTGCAGAGCTCCGTGGCATGCTCTCTGTGTTCAGTGTAATTGCAAGCAGGCAATACTTCAGGAGCTTAGTTAGTGACAACATTTCCCTAAAATAAATGTAATTGTGTTGTGTTTTTTGACTGCTGTTGATTTAAAAACAAATTAATTTCTTATCCAGGAACAGAAGCTGCGTAGTGAGCTGGCACTGGTGAAGGGAAATCTCACTGTGATGTCAGAAATGCTGAATGAGATTATACCTGGACAGAGCCAGCAAGATGATACAGAGCTGCTACAGGTTTGTGTTTGTCTGTGTGTGAGTGTGTGTGTGTGTGTGTGAGTGTGTGTGTGTGCCAGAATTGTCTACATTGTTTATTGCGTTCACTGTGTCCAAGCCTTTGGCCTATTCGCCTCGTCATTTCAACACTGCACAAACAAATACTCATGACAAGATGTACCATTATGTTTCTGGTCCCTTCTATTATTCTGATGCTGCATTCTTTCATGTCAACAGATGTTATATTCCACTGTACAGGCTACATATTTGATTGGTAAAATATGTTGATTGATTTGAAAAGTATGCCATGTAAAAATATGTGTCATTGTGAAGTCACTATTTTTTTTTTTACTGTTACTGTAAGTTAATCAATCTTACATGGACCATAAAGTTGCGTAGCGTCATTGATTTAGGCAAACATACATATTTTTAATTTGTTTTACATCGCTTTGTTACACTCTGTTTTGCTCATGCTTCCCCTACAGCTGTACTGAACATGTACTCAAAGCAAGCTCATATCCTGTTGTTGGCAAATATAGGAAACCACTGATTGATGTAAAAGTAGAGGAAACAGTATAAAGTGAACAGGGTACATGTGGTAATTAAATAAATCTTGGTTACTCTTGGTCTTGCTTGAATCCGTGCCATTAGTGTTGACAATGAATTCATCTCTGCCTCCCGTGTGTCCCAGCAGCAGCTGTACTCGGTGTGTAAGAGCATGCAGACTCGAGTGGTGGAGCTCATCCCCCAGCTGCTGGATGAAGGGCTTATTGAAGAGCTGCTCGTGGTCAATGATGACCTCAACAACGCCTTCATCCGCTATGAGAGGTGTGGTGCAGCCTCACTGTGTGTTTTACATTATGTTTATAAGAAAATGTTGATTTAAATAGTGCAGTATGTATCTTACTTTTTGGCTAATTTCATTCTGTTTGTACTTGTGTTTTAGGTTTGACAGACTGAACAAGGCACAAATGACAAATACTCCACAAGTAAGAAAGATCACAAGGCGGTGCACAGCGCAACTCTCAATGCTTCTGTCTTAAGTTGTCATTTTACACAGGAGAAATGCTTGTAATTTAGTCATCAGAGTTTCCTCTGTCCTGTTAAGTTTATAACAACAGTTTTTAGTTTTGCAGCTTAAATATTAATGGTATTTGCTACAGTGACATTACTACATGCATGGAAATGTTTAAAATGACTGAAATCAGTCTGTCTAATCAGTAAATCATCTTATAAATGATGTCAAGCAGCGCAAGCTTTCCAGCTGATCTCTTTATTGTGCATTGTATTGATAGTGTTTGCTTTTACAAATTACTTACATGATTAGAAAGGTTGCTTTCAGTTATTTTAAACATCTGTGCTGCTGTGCATCATGCGTAAATGCGCACAGCGTTTGTTTTAACGCTTGACCCTACTTCACCCACTTACAACCCATCCATTATTAATCAGAGTGTTAATTTTTATGACTCGTGGATTAACTGCAGTGCTTCAGGTTGTTATGAAGTGCAGTTCACACGTCACTAGATGAAAGTCATCTCAACATCCCTGCTTGCTCCTCCAACTTGCCGAATCTGCCATTTAAATGTCAAAAAGCCAGAGGCAGGCACATCTGCCTTTTAAAGGGAATGTGAGATGACAATCTGGTTGGTTTAATTAAAATTTACACTCAAAACACTCCTGTGATAAATTAAGACACTAAATACAACCTGTGTCCTCTGGGGCTGGGCAATATATTGATATAAATATCATGATGATGAGACTAGATATCGTCTTAGATTTTGGATGTCATGATATTACATAAGCGTTGTCTTTTCTTGTTGTTAAAGGCTGCATTACATTAAAGTGATATAATTTTCTGAACTTACCAAACTGTTTTAGCTGTTCTATTATTTGCCTTTACCCACTTAGTCATTATATCCACATTACTGATGATTATTTATCAAAAATCTCATTGTGTTAATATTTGGTTAGAGCACCAACAGTCATTCCTACAACGCAGTCAAAATACCAATAAATATCTGTGCAGAGGTATTTGCTAAAAATGATCATGAAATTAGATTTTTCCCGTATAGCCCAGCCCTTCTCTGAGCCTTGTGGTTTACTTTGCACCAGATTATGCACCATTTAAATAGTAAAAGTGGAGTAGGACACACCTTAAATCCATTTGCACTTTTGACCATGTGCCATAGATCATATGTATATGTTTGTTTGAAATAATTAATGCACTTCTGTATGCATCAGGAAATCGTGAAATGTGAAGGTTTTGCATCTTCATTCATTTATAATATATTCTCACTCTGACAGAACTCCACCACAAGCCCGAGCCTCATCGACCTCAGCCCCGAGCCTTCAACTCTCAGCCAACCTGCTGTCATCACAGCAACCAGCCAACCAGCAGTCAGCACCTGGACCAATCAACAGCAAGCACCCAACCAGAGTGAGTAAATTTTTTAAAACTTCTGCTTCATATGTGCACTCTTTTGCAACAAATCCATACATATGACAGTCTTCAAACTGACGTCTTGCTTTTGTAATTTGGTGTATAATGTGGCAGAAAACAGGATGTTGTTGCTTGACATCACAAGGGCAGGCAATGTTTTTAAAATGAGCAACACAACACAAGACAAACACAAACATGGCTGATATGACGACTTAGGAAAAGGGAGAAAATCCCACAAATACACTGTTGGAACAATATAATGTGTTTGAAAGTTGCTGATTGTATGTGGATGGTGGGACACCATTCCCATAAATCACAATGAATGATGTATTGGTATAAAAACAGAAAAATTTAAGAACTTTATTAATGTTTGTGGTTTTATTAATAAATATGTGTTGCTACAGGAATATAGATGCTAAGGGGGTTGTTTTTATTTCAGTTGTGACTTAATGTGTTAACCCTCTGTCTTGCAGAGGAGGAGGAGGAGTTTGACATGTTTGCCCAGACGAGAGGCAGCTCGCTGGCTGAGCAGAGGAAAAGGTCAGTAGTGCCAACTGGTGAGAGAGACTCGCATCATATCATGATCATGATGCTCTCACTGCAGTTGTTGTGTTTTTATGCCTCTGCCGACGACAGCTGTGGCCCGACACATTATGTTTGAATAAAATTGCTCTTTTTTTTTTAATAGTATGTAAAAGGAATATTTGGTTTAATGTAGCCTACATTACATTACAGTGTTACAATACTTCATATTCACAGTGTCAGGTATGAGGACCCAGGAGCTGTGGAGGGCCTTGCCGGAGCTCTGGATACAAGGTTGCAGGTCACAGGAGGGGTACGTCTACCACCATAACAATAGCTGATACAAAATATCCCCTGTGATACAAAAGTTCAAATTGTAGTGCTTATCCCTTCATTACTTTTCTTCTTAGATGCCTCCAGCAAAAAATTCAGTGCAGAATGATATTGACAAATGGTTGTCTTCTGACATGGTGAGAGAAGGCTCTTTAAATCTGGTGTTCTTTTCAAATAAAACCAATGTTTAATCAAGTGTGATCTTTTTAATAAAACCACTGTGTTTGCAAATGCAGGAAGAGCAGTCTTCAGTTAGTGAGGGAGTGTCAAGTGCAGGTATGTGCTTCCTTCAGTGCTGTGATTGTTGTCTAAAATGAATGGTCCATAATTTTCTCTTTCTTCCTATGTGTTCACACTTATACACAACTATAACTCTGCCTTTCAGAGTTTGATAAGTTTCTGGATGATCGGGCGAAGGCAGCAGACCACAACAGCCAGGCAGTTCGCAGCACGCCACCCTCCACATCCAGACCGCCGCCGCCATCTACCCAGCAACAGGACAGATCACACGACCAGCTCTTTTCACTCTGAGTTTGAGATCAATACACACACGCCATCACACTGAAGTATACCTACAATCTCCCACATGCTGTGCCTAGTCAGGTGTTCTCTGAAAGCAAAGCATACATGCACACACACACACACACACACACACACACACACACACACTCACAGACAGATTTGTTTTACTTTTTTCAAGGGGCAGTGGCAGACTCAGGCTGTCTGAGGGGTAGGGGGAAAAAAATTAAAAAGGCACCAGCTGGATGCGGTGGGGCATCAGTGCGTTAAAGGCTGTGATGCAGTTTATCATGTTTTCTCCCCTGGAAGGCCACTTCATCATGATGTGTCCACCGGAATGGCTCCCTAGAGGGAATTTTATTACATTGTCTTGAACATTGGGCCAGTTTAGTGGACAGTTCTCATGTTTTGGGAGGTGCACATGAGGCTACAGTGTAGGGCATGGCTTAGGGTATGTGGCTATGCCAAAGGTGAGGCATCGGTATTGCATTGATGTAATGCAGAAGTATAAATCAGCCTTAACCCTACCCCTTAAACCACTGGTTCCCAACCTGGGATTTCCTTACCTCCACTAGAGGTGGCCAAAGCTTCACTTAATTTACAAAAACTTAACTTGCAAAAACATATACCCATATACAGGTTGGTTATTATTATCATCATCATCATCATCATCATCATCATAATTATATAAACTTAAACATAGTCACAGGTTAAGGGCACAATGCACCTGAACAGCTATATTCTCTATACACTCTGCCAAACAGCCTCGTCCAGCATAGGCTCCACAAGTGTCAGGCAGAAGAAAACACTGAATTTGTCCAAAAAAAAGAAGCCTGTTGAGTATGTATGATGGATGAAAATTAAAAGAATACATAATACAGACAGCAAACTGTACAAAAAAGTTCCTAAAAATATCAGCACAACCAATTTCTGATGCAGTGTTCACAGGAAATAATCTGCTCAAAATCACACAAACATCCAGCAGTTGCTGTGTTCACTATTTGGGTTAATTGTACAGTTTATAAGTTGTTCTGTACTGCTGCTGTTATGCATTGAATATAATGTGAAATATCCATGAAATATGTCACTTAGGCAGGGATCATTAGTTTACTCAATGATAGAAAATGGTCTCTTAAGGAAAAAGGTTGGGAACCACAGGTTGAAACCAAGTCTTAACCCTCAGACAGCCCTTTAAACTCATGGGGTCCAGCATTTGAACTCCACAGGGCTGGTTGAAGACCCTATAAGTAAAGAGGGCTCCCGCTTGTTGCACCCAACAAATATTGTTTACCCTCACACACGCACACACACACACACACACACACACACACACACACACACACACACACACACACACACACAAACCCCCCAC
>JAJHUR010114531.1:0-11510 GCA_027495735.1 Lutjanus campechanus | reverse complement strand
TTAGAGGACTGGTAATCCGGATTTGGTAATCTTGAAAACTGTGTTTCTGGATCAGGGTGATCCAATCCAATGTTGCTTCGAAAAACCGGCATAAAAGTAAGACGGATTACCTGATCCTGGATAGCAAAAAATGGGATTTCGAAATCCGGATCATTTTGATCCAGATTACATTTTTTGAACAACTGGCCCTTGGCCTTCAACCCCTGCACTCACAGGTGTCCACTGAGCTCACAGGTGATGCTCATGATGCTGATTAAAGGTTTAGGTGCTGAGATCTTCTGCACACTGAGCAGAACCATGAATTAAGTTTGATGGATCATTTGATGGTTTGGATTAATGAGGAGTTTGTCTTTGGGGTGTTTTAAGGATTTTCACACTGCAGGGCATCTTATCAGCAGGAGGTAAGAGGATTTTAATGTTGTTGTTGCTGACATTAATCTTGTCACATCATGTCGTGGTGGTGAACTCACTCTGAGCTCCTGACAGCTTAAAACCACAAAGAGAGCAATTATTTAAAAGTAACAAAATACTTTATACCCGCTAAAACGTGTAGTCAGTAACTTAATCCAGGTATGACACGATTAAAGGAATGTAACTTGATTACTTTACATTACTTTTCAATTACCACAATATAAAATATGGGGACATTTTTTGCCTAATGTAGTGTTTTTAGGGCTGCAACCAACAATTAATCAGTCCATTGTTTTTTCCATTAATTGATTAGTTGTTTAGTTCATAAAATGTCAGAAAAATATATTACAAAAAAATAGTACAAGATGACGTCCTCAAATATCTTCTTCTGTCCACAACTCAAAAATCTTCAGTTTACTGTCAGAGAGGAGTAAAGAAACCAGGAAATATCTGCAAATTTTGACTTTTTATATTTAAAAAGGCTAAAAATGATCAATCAATAATCATTGCAGCTCTAAATGCTTTATGATCATTGTTATGTTTGTTAGTTTGTCCAGCTGTTCCTTCCTTCCTTGCGTGTACTCCCCAAGCCTGCTCATTACCAACGTCCCTTTGTGTAAATCAAAAAATAAAATTTTGAAATATTTAATGACTCAATAAGAAATTACTCTAAAAAGTTATTTAAATATATTATATATTCTCACAGTGTGTAGGATAAATCAGGCACTAACGTTTCCTTCAGTCATTTTTGTTTGTAAAAAGTTGGATAGAACTGGACTTTGTACTCTACCTGTCTCCTCTGAGGTAGTCCAGGCGGCTCTGCATCATGAACTCTCTTCTTCGTCGGTATTCTCTGGCTCTCAGCAGCTGCTGCTTCCTCTCCTCTTTGCTCCAGTATCGTCCCTGTTTGAGCACAGTTTGGAAGGTGGTTAAAATCAAGTTAAATAAGGATTAATCTCTCTGATAATCTTTATCAGAGGTGAATATTTGGGGTTAATTTTTTTACCTGATTTCAGTAACTTAGACTAAACATCAGTGCTTGTGTGATGAAAATGTGCAGCTGTTAGCTACTAAGTTGGTGGGCATAATGCTAACTGCTCAGGC
The DNA here is from genome assembly GCA_027495735.1 of Lutjanus campechanus. Taxonomy (NCBI): domain Eukaryota; kingdom Metazoa; phylum Chordata; class Actinopteri; order Lutjaniformes; family Lutjanidae; genus Lutjanus; species Lutjanus campechanus. The sequence goes on along the minus strand of JAJHUR010114531.1, from coordinate 9,995 downwards.
TGAAGCTGCTAAATGAATAAATGTATTTGCAGTAGGCTTGGAAAAAGTAATTTGAGCCACTTAAAAAGGTCCTGCAAAAGGAAAATCAATATCAGTTTAAGTGTATGCTATATTTAGAAGTTTCAGACCTCCATTTTTTTTAAAACTCTCCTCGGTTGCTATGGTTACTGTGCTGACTCTACCTGCTTCATCTCACTGGCAGCGTCATCGTCTGTCGTCATGCCGCTGCGTTCCTCTCTGATCTTCATGGCTCTGGCCTTTAGGAGACGATCCCTGACCGGCCGTTTGGCCACGTAGCGGGTGCCATCGCTCCGGATCTTTACCTGCACAAAAAGAGGACAAATTGGTTGTCATGCTTTAAAAGAGCATTTAGAGGCAGACCAGTTCCCTTTAAGCTCACTGGGGTTTAACTCCCAAGGCTTGAGACTGGATTTATGAAATGGTTTTGACACCATAATTCCATGAATCTGAGTTCCTTAGGCTCAGTTGGTGGGGTCCTTTTGAGGGGGCTTTCACACCTAATAGTCCGAACCAAGGTTCACTTTTTTTGAGAAATGGTTTTCATTTGTTTGGTTACTTTTGGTTTCACATTGCAGTTATCTCAGTGGACTAAAGAACCTTACACGTTATACCTTGGTGGGCTTCGAGACCACCTCTTTTCGCCGGACCAAAGGTCGGATTTTTAGTCTGAGCTGTGGTCTGGGGGAGGTTTCACACCTGTAATTATGATCCAGATCAAACTAAAAGGTCTGGAACGAGGTGGGTGTGAAAATGCCATGAGACATTGTTCTCTGGGGACGTACACATTTCAAAAGAACATGATTCAAAAGAATCATCTAAAATGTACAACCCCAGCTCCAAAAAAGTCGGGATGTTGTGTAAAGCATTAATACAAATAGACTGCATTTTGACCTGTATTCAACAAAGATATTTAATGTTCAAACATGTTCAAAAACTTGTTTGCTATCCACGAAATATATAAACTTGATGAAATATCCCTTTAATAAGAGAATGAAACGCCTGGCTAACTTGACTCCTCTTTGTTGTTATGATGAAGAGCATGACACCATTTACCTTCCACTCCATGCGTTGTGGCGAGGCAGTTGGCGATGAGTGTGTCATCCCGAGCGGTAAGGCCAGGCCTAACCGTGACGCGCCTCTATGGTGGTCCTCCAGGCCACAGGGGGCACTGTTCACACTCCTGGGGCTGGCTGGGCCGCTGCTGCCTGTGCCCATCCCCCTGTCCTCGCCCTCGGCCCTTGCTCTGTCTCTCACTCGGTCCAGTGGGTCCACCAGGCCCTCAGAGGGCAGCGTCATACAGCTCTGGTAGCGCTCCAATGGTTTGTTGTGGCTGTGGTGTCTTCTGGTGAAATACGGACTGGACTCTGCACTTCCACCTCCAGGCCTGTCGGTGGCTCCACCTGCAGTTATCAAACCATGAAAATCACATTTAAAGATTCCATTTGGAGTTTTCTTTATATCTTTATAGTCGATATTTGTCAACGGGGAACATTTTATATCCTTGAGGTCTTAACAAATATTAACATTTCTTCCATAAATGGGTGTGCTTTTGCAGGACATAGCAGTGCATGCATTAGCGAGCTCCATGACCGTCTCAGCCGATGCTCTTGGTGCACTTAGTTTTATTGTAGGCCACTTTACATGATAACAATGTGTGCACTTTTTTGTGGCTGTGAACTGTTGCTGTGCTGAAGGTACTGGCACTACTGAGGAAGTTTATTTGGCTACTTATGGGCAAGTAGAACTGTTTCCTAGTCTTTGACAGTTGCTGTATATCCATCAGTGTATTTTTGCGGCATTTTAAAACATTGCATTAGGATGATGTAAATGTCCAAATTTAAGGTGAGGTGGTTTTTGCCTTTCATTTGTCTTTTTTTTTTGCCAATTTAGTTGAAATTTGGTTAGAATTTCAGATGTGTTTGGATGGAAACGTGGCTAATGAGCAGCTTACATTCAGATTTTAAAAAACAACAACACAGTGGCAGTGAGCAGAAGTTAGCATTTAAAGTACTTCAACTGGAGACTCATGCATTATGTACCTCCTCTGGAGCTCCGCCCCCCATCAGCCACACCCCTTCTTGAAGATGACCCCGCCTCTCTGGTCAGAGACCTGAGGAGGGCAAAAAATACAGAATATTATTTAAACACAACACAAAATATGAATGTAATTTTATACAGGTTACACTGACGAGATGTGTTAATGGCAGTGAAAAAGCAAAACCATGACGGAGACCTGAACTTGGAGGGTGTAGAGGGGGTGGAGCTTGAGCCGTTACCATTGGCCGTTTCGTACTTCCTGTAAGTGCTGGGGGAGAAAGAGCAGCTGAGGTTCGAGTGGCGTCTCTCTCTGTCTCGGTCCCGCCTGTGACGCCGCGGCGTGAGGGGGGAGTTCAGAGGGGGGAGGCGACTGAGGGGGAGAAGAGGAGGCGGAGAAATCAGCCGTCTCCCTCCTTCGTCCTCCTCCTCCTGGAGAGGTGGGATCTGCTCTGTGCTGACCAAAGGCGTGCTCCGGCAGCTCTCTCCTCCAGTGTTGTAGGCGCTGGTGCTGTCTTTGTCGTCGGACCGTTCTCGTTCAGGCAGCTCGTTGATGGCCGACAGCTCGTGGCGATGAGGGTCGTTATCATCGTCGTCATTATCATTATCCAGACCTGCAAGTAAAGAAATTGTTTCTAATTAGTGTTTAACACCTGCAAATTCAAAATTTTTCTTTACTTGAGGCAGTTCAATCCTAACTTCATCTTTATCCAATCAAAGATCATTTGACGTTGGATCGCAGCTAAATCTTATTTTTACAAAACCAAAGATCCAAGATCTCCGTCAGTAGCATTCTTGATGGGACGTGTGCATAGAATATATTAATAAGATCAGTTTAACAGCAATGTTAGAACTATGAGATGGTAACAAATATCACAATTGGTTGCTGAACAATGCTTGATTGTGATTGGTCCGGATCTATATTGTCAGTTTGTCAGTGCATAATGCATAGAACAGACAATTCCTTTGCGTATCCATCAAATAGAAACAGAAGAAAAAGATGTAAAAAGATGAAAAACAATGTAAAACCACATAAGATGAAAATTGAAGCTGCTAGCAGCGTTATAGGGACCCTCGCACCCCCGTGCCTGTCAGGGCGTGCTGCAACCGCAACTATGTTGGCAGATGCCGACGGGAAGCTGAATTTTCACGTGCTTCGGACATAACAGGCAGGAATTCGATAACACTTCCTGTCTCCACTAGGTGGCACTATGACTGTGTCTCCTGATTGTCATGTAGATGGGTTCAGGGTGGGACTCTCATAAAACATGTGAAGTTCAGTGTTGCTAACTTGGCGACTTTCTCGCTAAATCTGGCGACTTTCCAAATCCTCTTGGCGACTTTTTTTGTCAAAAGCAACTAGCGACTTTTTCTGGTGTTTTGGAGACTGACGTGAAAGCATATATTCTGCAGTTACTGTCCTCAACGAGCAGCGGGTGCTGCCGTGAGCCCCTCCACCGTCCCAAAGCACTCACAGACAGTCAGTCTCACAGTAGCCTGGTGCAGCAGGTGTAGCTGCCGCTGATTTAGTTTAGTTTTCTTAAGTTTGGTTTAGTTTCTAACCTTATGCTGAATTTAGGAGCCTACAACAAGTCACAGTAAAACATGAACATTTTTTGCTATAAATATAACATTTTTAACAATTTTTTGTATAGACGGTTTCATGAAATGAGATATTACCCCTCCGATGTGTATCAAGTAACTTATTCCTCTCTCCTACAGCGTCCATTACAATTACATGCAAATGGACAATTATGCAATTTAGGCGATGACGTCATTTAGCGACTTCTAGCGACTTTTAGGACAGCCAATAGCTACTTTCCTTACTGAGGAGTTGGCAACACTGGTGAAGTTTGGTGCAGATCAGCCATTATGATGAATTGTGTAAAAGGAGTTTGTTAAAATACAATCTGTGGGAAACGCCAAAACTGACCACGAAATTCAATATGGCCGACTTGGCCGTGTTTGGCCTATGGGTGTGCATCTGGGTGTGCTACATGCGTGGACTGATTTTCGTGCATGTCAGTGAAACGTGCCGTGGGGGCTGCTCTTTAAAGGGTGTGGTCAAGCCATTTGTTCACACCCATTGGCAAAACTCTCATCATATGTTCAGGCCTGGACTGTTATCGATCATGTGAACTTTCAGGCAGATTCGACCAAGTAGACTGAAATTACCACGCTGTCAGGGCGACGCCCTTAATGCTACGTCACGATCTTCACAATATAACATCGCCAAGGTCTTAAGGCCTTTCTGACCAGATTTGAGTTGGATATGGTCAATGTGCTCGGAGCAGCACCTCAAAGTCTAAAACATTTCCTGCTGCCAGCAGGTGGCGCAATGACTGTCACAGGGAAAAAAAGACACAAAACAAGAAGAAAAAAGGTAAAAGATGTAACAAGACAAAAATTATGTAAAAGATGAGCAAGATATGACAGACATAGAGGGAGACTGGGGAGGAATGTCCTTCAGTGGGTGATGTTTGACTTTACTTTGTATACAGTTGAATCAGTACATCTACTTTTACCAGAAGGCTTTTTTAATGCAAGTATCTGTACGTCTACGTTAGTAAAGAATGTGTGGACCTTTTCCACTTCTGTCTGGTCCATTCAAGAGGAAAAGGGAGGATGAAAGATACAGCAGCTTACAGGATCTTGACACGGAGGAGCCCTGTTGGATGTTATCCAATAAGAATTCCTCAAGAAAAGACACTGGTGTCCTTAAAAAACAAGGCAGTGTGGGTGGTTCATCAAGGCCCCTGTGGCCAAACTGAGGGGAAATGGCATTAATGGACCCTGATGAAATTCATGCAAACAAGTGTGAGTATATCTCATCTGGTTGGTGTAGAGGTGAAAAAAATAACAGGATGTGGTTTTATGTAACAAACTATCACTGGGCTGTGACTGTCTGGAGTCTCTGCTGGTTGTGTGGCCGCCTCACACACAGAACTTCCCTAAAAGCCTGTCTGATCATCATTACTGTAAGTTTGCTGTTTTATGTTCCAAGATGCAGATGTTTGTTTTTGTTAGTGTTTGTGTTTGTTCATAACATGCTGATTTATGTTGGTCATTATCTTTTTACTCCTGAGGCTTAATTACAGAACAAGTTCCTAAGTGCTTGTCCTATCTTAATGTAAGCTTCCATACTGTTTGTGCTCATGTGGTTCTCCATCTTCACTGTCCTTTCCATACAGACTCATCACCAGTGGAGCTGCCATTTCTGACAGTTATTTTGGATTTTTTGGACAGAGTCTGTGCCATCTTAACTTAGGATTCTTAACTTCTTCAGTTAGGATGCTTCTGATCGGATGTTTTTTCTAAATGGAGTCAGGAAACATTATCCTAAACTGAGATAAGATAGGATTTCAGACTGGAGGTTTATAGTTTTAACCATTAGTGAGGTGGCTGTTTGAGATCAGTTATATTTTGCAGAGTCCCTTATGCTGAATGTCTTTAAGGGGCTGACATAGCTGAGCTGTATTTCCTTGCTGCTTGCCACAGTATTTTGTTTCATATAATTCTTTTACACCCTTCTGGCGACCCCTGGAAATTGTCTCAAGACTCCCTTAGGGGTCCGAACCCCAAGGTTGAAAACCACTGTTTCATAAGTTAGAATAAAGTGGGATTTTCCAGTTTTGAAAAAAAAAGCAAAACACCATCAAGTTGAAATTCACATTTCCAGGGATACTGAACAGATGACGGGACAGGATGTCAGACTTTGTTTCATATATCCCCGTGTCAGTTGTTGTCATGGTTACCTGCTTCAGGAGGCCCTGGTCGCCCCGCGCTGGCCGCAACCGTCTCCTCCTCCATCATCCAGGCTTTCAGACATCTCTCCCTGAGCTGCTGCATCTTCTGTGCTCGGAGAATGTTGCGGCACTTGAACTCCAGGTGGCGTAACTCCTCCTCGATCAGCGCCATCTCGTGCTCGCTTAAAGTCGCGTTGCAGTTCACGTCCACCGCCGCAGAAGAAGAAAACGGAGCCTCCTCCTCTCCTTCCCGCTCTGCCTCTCTCCTCTCCTCCTGGTCTTTCACCTCTGCTTCGACGTCCTCGTGTTCGTTTTTCGCCGCCTCTCTTTGCTGTTTTTCGTTGCGCCTCTCGTACTGACACTTGATCTCCAGCAGCTCCTGGTATCGCTGGCACTCCTCCTCCGTCAGACCTGGCATCATCATCATCGTCAGAGGGGGCTGATGGTGATGGTGGTGGTAGTGCTGCAGGCCAGAGGTCAGAAACCAATATCAGGCTGTGAAAGTCTTTCATGGCTTCGGGTAAATATAAATCTAGTTGGAGTTGGAGTTCAGTGACTGCCTGTCTCACTGCCTCCCAGATTCCATTAACATTTCACTCAATTTAACCGTTAGAAACATCTAAATCATCCCTCTAAAAGATGAATGATTTCTTATGACTCATGAACAGACACTTACTCATTCAGTGAACATTCGGCTTCAATTTGAACTCCAGTTAACATGAAATAGGCAAACAAAAACAGTTATTCCAGCCTGGAATATAAATTTCAGCGTTGAAGCGAATATTTCAACTTTTCATGTTCTCTGATGGCATATTGTGGTCATTCTGACTTATTACAGTAAACATATTAAAGATTTAAAATCAAAATTGATATGAATTCTATCTTATAAATGAGACCCCTGAGCAGTAAAACAAAAGGTCCCAACATCAGCGATACTGAATGTTGGATGAAAAGGAGATCTTCGCCCTGTCAGCAGGCAGAATGTTTTATCTCTTTTTATCTCACAGCAGTGATCACAGTGGAAGCACTGGTCTCAGCTCCTGTTGCTATGAGACGACTGACAGGCCGACTGAAGTGCAGCACTCTAGATAATAGCTTAAAGCGTTTTCTCGGTGCTAAAGCACATACAGTACATCTCCCGGGAAGTCCATCTGAGTCACTCTGGGTCATATTAGTTTATTTCAGCCTGACAACACTGGTGTCACATTTTCAAGTTTCCACCATCACTTTTTCAAGCAAAACCAAATCAAAATATAGAACACCACCAGGCTTGTTCTTTAACAAGAGCTGGTTTTAATATACCTTGTGGTGGTGATGGTACGCAGCTCCTCCTGGTCCTCCTGCAGCTGCCCAGTCCAGGCCGGGCAGGGAGTCGGAGCTCAGCTGGAGGTCTCGCAGGTGGAGGAAAGGAGGGGTGGTGTCTCCTCTGCCGTGCCCGGGACTGGGCCCGAGGCCGGGGCTGGGTCTGGGACTGGGACTGGGCCTGAGTACAGGAAATGTGGAAGAGTTAGCTGTGGTTCAACACACCCTCATACCCACACAACGGAATAGGCTGATTGCCGGGGCGCCCTGGTCGCTCAGTTGGTAGAGCGGGCGCTGCATGTACTCCGCAGGCCTTTCCTGTCCTAACTTCAGCTGTCCTGTTATTCAAGGGAACTAGTGTGCTCAATTTCTAGCTCAATATTTTCATTCTGGGACTCCACTAGAGAGGCTTTACATGATTCACAGTTCAGAAACATCCTTATTTATCTTGTACTAGCCCTGTACTAGCCTCTCACGCTCTCATGCAAGCCCACTTTCTTCTGATTGGCCAACTTCCTGGATGCATGCCAAGAGGCTGCACCCTCTGCTTCATGAGCCATGTGACCATAGATATATTAGAATGAACTAGATGGTGTCCATTCAGTGCAGTGAGAGTTGCTGGCACATAAGCTTCTAGCTTCCTGGTTTACTTCCTGGTTATGTGGCACCACTGAATATGCGCAGTTGTGATTCCTCCCCCTGCCCTCACCTGCGACTTCCCGCTCGGCCCGTAGACTTTACATTATGTGATGACGTTGCAGATTTTTTTTCAGCTTGAGGAAGGTTTTACAGGAACAGTCATAACCGAGCTTGTTTGCAGTTCAAAGTACCTTGTCAACAATTTTACAGATGCTTCTTTCATAGTAGTGGGGGAAAAGCTTTCCCTGGTGGGAAACTGTTCACTGCAATACTGCGAGTGGCCACTGGGAAAAACTGGTGGCAAGACCGAGTGGCAATGCTCGATATAGTACTATTATAAGTCCATCTAGCGATGTGAGACTGTGAGACCCAGTGCTTCTGAGCACCGTCTTAACGTGTAAAATAGCGATGGGGCACTGACGGTGAATATTTACTGTTTATCAGACCACAAATGAGACAAGGATTAGGTTGGAAAAAGAGTAGAGGTGTCCTTAGTGTTTCTGGGGGCTAATTACTGCTTTCTTGATCAAAAAAGTTTTACTTCTTGGTAGTGGTTACCTACTTTAGTTGCTAATTGCTAGTTAGCTCAGTTAGCCTACATGTATCTAACTCTGCCCAGACTGGGAGCTCGAAACATTGGGGAAGTGCACAATTAACAAGCTGTAGCAGTATCCTAGTCCAGCAACAAGTAAAGATACTTGTCCGTCAGGAACTCTGTAAATCAGAGAGTTGAGCAGCCGCACGACATCAGAGGGAAAAGCAGAAAATATGAAACTGCTTCACAACTGATGAAGCATTTTCTGTCAGACACACAGAGCAGAGCAGTCAAGCCAAGACGGCGTGAGTGGGTGGGCGTGTTGTGCATGCTGTGCTGTGCCTGGGGCGGATGACCATACAAAGAAATCCCTGTGTGCCAGCGTCAGTTGTTGTCTAAAAAGTAAAGAAAGAGCACTGCATTTAGAGCGGTCTGAAAACCTGAGTGTTGAGAGAAAACTTTGCTCAGGCCGATCGTACACTGTCACACACAGTTTCAAGGAAACATTCAATGTGGAAACCGTATTAAATTGGTGTTTTCAGACTGTTTTCAGATTCAAAGTGTAAACACCTGATTTCATGGCGGCTTTTCTAAAAAACTGTGATGCATGTTGCCATGTTCTTGGGCTTTTTTTGCATTGAAATTGGGGGAGCAAGTGAAAATTGCAAAAGTAAGCTGCGATTTTTTTTAAGATATAATTCATCACAGTCAAAAGCAACTTAACAATAAGCAAGAATGTGAGTCAGAATACTTTGCTTGCACATATAACCTAGATGCTCATTCTTCTGGTGAGGACGGGCTGTTGTGGAGTATTATTAGAAAGTTCTTCCCAGTACTTGTTATGTAAGGATACTTCACCGCTTTAATGATGAAAATCAGGCAGAATACCTCGTAATACTCAAGAACTGACACTGTTGGATTTGATATGTGTGTCTCTCAGTTCCCTGTCCTACCTGGGGCTGGGTCCCGGTCTGAACTTCCTGGTGCTGCCCGGCGTGTTGGTGGTGTTGGTGTTACAGGCGCTGGTCTGATCACCCAGCAGGTCGTGTTCGGACGACTCCTCGTAGCGGGTGCTGTCGTCGGTCCGGCCCACTCCGCTGTCCAGCTCCTGGCTGTTGGACAGCAGAGGGGCCAGGCTCAGCAAGGGTGGGAGAGGTACAGGCGGGTCTCTGTCCTCCTTCTCTCCTCTCTCCCCTTCCTCCTCATCTTCTTCCTCATCCACGTCCACATCCCCATCTGCACCTTCTCTACCACTTCCTCCTCCTCCTCCTCCTCCTCCTCCTCCTCCTCCTCCCGGGCAGGCCAGGCCAACGGCACCGCCTCCTCCTCCTCCTCCTCCTCCTCCTCCCCGGCAGAGGCGATAATAGCCAGGGAGGTGGGAGGAAGTGAGGGAGCAGGAGGAGGCTCGAGGGTTTGGGTGGAAGCCTCCGCCTTCCAGAGTCAGCTCCATGTCCTCCTCTGGATCAACAGGGTTCTCATTCTGGAACGACGCAAACAAAATGAATGTGAAGATGAAGATAAAAGTACATTTTGTAGCTTTTTCTTAAATCATTCAGTTTGTAAATGGCTGAAATCATGTAAATGATCCCAGTCAAACTAAATAGTTTGAAATCTTATTTAATATATATTCAGTTTTTGTCGTGTGTCTGTGTGTGTGTGTGTGTGTGTGTGTGTGTGTGTGTGTGTGTGTGTGTGTGTGTGTGTGTGTGCGCGCGTCT
>JAJHUR010114529.1:2569-16072 GCA_027495735.1 Lutjanus campechanus | reverse complement strand
GTCGCTTTCAGCTCAAGTCTGAGGGGTCCACATATAGGCAAAACTAGCAAGACAAAGGGTAGCTGTAACTGTCGAAAGTGTTGTTAGAGGGGAAAAATTATGTATATGTATATGTTCATGGCCCAGAAGGACTTCTGTTGGTTGGTGCTTTGCATTGTATCTGTACTGATCGGTAGATATCAAATCAGCTTTCTATAAAAAATTCAAATGATTACTTTCTTTGAAATTGTTTAGACAGACTCAAGGACACACACACACACACACACACACACACACACACGGTTAGTGTGTTATTACTTGTATCACATGCAAATACTGTATAATATTGTGTATCCTATCTGATAGGCCAAGAGATCTTTGTATTAATTATGGTAATTAGGTGGGACTGATTATTTTTTTTATCGAGTCCAAAGGTTCTACACACTGCCACACTGGCACAGTGAATACTCAGTGAGGACACACATCAACACTGATGTGTCATTATGGTATGAAACTTAAAATTCAAGTCTTTTGGCATTTCCACTTGATGCCTTTGATGTTGTTGTGGTTACACTTGCAGAAGTGAATAATCAAAATTTTAAAATGTTCTGTCAATGTAATTGTTTAATATTGGAAACTTCAATTGCAGGACTCAAGGAACATGGAACGAGCAGTGACTGTTAATATGACTTACAGTGTTAATTACTTACATCCCTGCTATGAGCCAGATTCTACAACTTATGTATTTGCAAGAAAACCCGCCGTAATATGTGTATTATTATATGTTTTCCTTGGCTCAATGTCTGTTGTCACAGTATGTGGAAATCTTCTTGTAATAATCTCCATCATTTATTTCAAACAGCTCCATGTCCCTACTAACTACCTCGTCCTCTCTCTGGCTGTGACTGACCTACTCGTAGGAGTTTTAGTCTTTCCTTTCAGTATGGTATTCACCGTAACTTCATGTCGGTATAATCCAGCTTTATTTTGTAAAGTAAGAGGAAGCATTGATGTTACATTGAGCACAGCTTCTATTATGAACTTATGCTGTATCTCTATTGACAGATATTACGCAATATGTCAGCCTCTCACATACAGAATTAAAATAAATGATCGTGTGATTGGCATTATGCTCCTGGTGAGCTGGGGGGTTGCTGCTCTAATTGGAATTGGCATCATGATTGCAAGTTTTAATCGAGCAAAATGTGGAGAAAGTTGTTTAATTGATGCTGTAATGTCAACCATTCTCGCATGCATTTTCTCCTTTTATATGCCAGTCATTATAATGCTTAGTATCTACCTAAAAATTTTCCTTGTTGCACAAAAACAGGCAAACAGCATCCAGGACACAACCTGTCAGAATAAAAAGTCTGGTGCAACTGTTAGTAAGATGGAGAGAAAAGCCACCAAAACTCTGGCTATAGTTATGGGAGTTTTTCTCTTGTGTTGGACTCCCTTCTTTTTTTGCATGACATTTCTTTCGTATACAAGGACTAGAGTGTCGCTCCCTGTGATTGAAACTCTCAACTGGCTTTCATTATCAAATTCAATGCTGAATCCGTTCATCTATGGTTTCTTTTACAGCTGGTTCAGGTCAGCTTTTAGAATGATCATTTCTGGGAAAATATTTCAAGGTGATTTTTCCAACACAAAGCTCCTTTGACTTCTTGTTTAGAAAGTTGAATTGGCATAAAAATGTACATAATTATATTTAATAATAAAGGTTGGTATACTTTAATGTTTTTGCTGCTTCTGTGTTTCAAACTGTACTCTACCTGAGTTTTGCTTATACTGTAAGAGAAAAGTGTAATTGCAAATGAAAACACAACACATGATTTACAAAAGTTACATAATATGTATTAAAGACATGATATTAGAAGACGTTATTGTAGAATTTGGCAATACGTACTTGAAATGGAGAGTAAATTTAAAGTAGCTCCCCGGGCGGGAATTCTCTGACAGCCTGGTCAGATGATGTAATTCATGTAAACATTCATGTCTCAGAGTATGAAGCTGAGGCCTTTCCACATGTTTCCCACATTAGTTATTTCATAGTTCTTTAAAATTATACTTACATCACAAGTACTCAAAATAAAGAGTAGTTTTGTTTGTCTTGAACATTTATTTTCATAATGTTTCTATAAAATGCAGGCTGACATATTTGATATCTGTGAGAACTTGGACATAATTTATATTTTTAGGGATTTTTATGTGTTTCAACAAATATTGTCCACGCAGTTTGCAAACTAGTTTGCAATCACTCGTAGCAATGATTAACCCATTTTGGCTGAGTACCTATGACTAGACAAATAGCAGATCTAAGTTATCGTTATCTTTTGGTACTAATAAATGTTTGTTATCTCACAAATATAGCATAAAATCTTTATATCTAAAAGTATATACATTCCAAAATAGAAAATTTCTGCTATTCAAAGTTAGAAAGATTAATTAGAATGTAAACTCAATAATTTTATGTAATGATAAGACATCATAAAGATTCATATCATTACACTTTTATTTAATTATAAAACATTCATTGCAAGTGGACACAGTTAAATGCATTAAACACATTAAATTACATTATTACATTATTTGAAAAAAAAAAAATAAGTGGACATGGCTATTATCATTGCTGTTCCCATCAGATTATGTTGTAAACATGTAAACATGAAATTATTCTTGTTTAATGTTTTTTGGGTAACACTTTATATAATGCCCATGTCTACAATACATACTTACAATGTGCTATACTGTGCATATATCAATGTATGATTATAGTCACAAGCATTCATAAATATCCATAATGATTTTAAACAATAATCATGACACAAGCTTGCGAGCTTGCCCTGTATTACTGTGGTTGTATTTTGTTAGCTAGGCTAACCAGTTAGCTTAACACTTTGCAAGCCAAATGCCCACATATTTACTTGCATTACAGCAGTACAATAAACACACTTCACATTGTCTTGAGTGCTACATGATGAAATACATACAGAGAATCAAGTTAATGTGCTAAACGAACCTAACAGCAGTAATATTATGTTTACATTGTCAATGAAGAAAGTGGAAACAACCCCATAATTTCAAAATAAAATTTCTAAATAAACAAATATTTAATGGGGGTATCCTACCCTGTAACGCCCCTTGCACACAGCAGGATGCACCTATCAGGTGTGCCCAAGTACCTTGATTAATTCATGGGAGAGTTTAGATTCACTGAAGTCATGCAATAACACAAACAAGCTAATCGATCAAGGCAGCACTAGACCAGCCACTCCTTTGTTCTGTGAGGTAAAATAACTGTTTGTGCCAAAGGAGTCTGGTTACTTTGGAGAAAGCAATATTAAGCTTAGGTAATGCAGTTTCCCATTGGAAAAAGGCTACCTGACAGCAAAGTAAAGTGGGCACCTGGGCATACGTCATATGGAAGTGCTGGCTTTATTGTTGTAATAATGCAGAATTCCACTAGGGGGCAACAGAAGTTACACACTATAGCTTTAAACGTTGGGGATAATGATCTCAACTCACAATCTTAAACTCCCGTGGGACTGGTGAAAAGTACTAGACCCCTCCTTCATGGTGTTGGTTGGTCAGTTGATACTAAGGGGCCCAAAGTGCGCCAAGGAAATGTCCTCCACACCATTACACTACCACCACCAGTCTGAACCATTGATACAAGGCAGGATGGATCCATGCTTTCATGTTGTTTACGCCAAATTCTGACCGGACCATCTGAATGTCGCAGCAGAATTCGAGACTCATCAGACCAGGCAGTGTTTTTCCAATCTTCTATTGTCCAACTTTGGTGAGCCCGTGTGAATTGTAGGCTCAGTTTCCTGTTCTTAGCTGACAGGAGTGACACCTGGTGTGGTCTGCTGCTGTAGCCCATCTGCTTCAAGGTTCGATGTGTTGTGCGTTCAGAGATGGTCTTCTGCAGACCTTGGTTGTAATGAGTGGTTATTTGAGTTACTGTTGCCTTTCTATTATCTCAAACCAGTCTGGCTGTTCTCTTCTGACCTCGGGCCTCTCACTGGATATTTTCTCTTTTTCAGACCATTCTCTGTAAACCCTAGAGGTGGTTGTGCGTGAAAATCCCAGTAGATCAGCAGTTTCTGAAATACTCAGACCAGCCCGTCTGGCACCAACAACCACGCCACGTTCAAAGTCACTTAAATCACCTTCCTTCCCCGTTTTGATGCTCAGTTTGAACTTCAGCAGGTCATCTTGACCATGTCTACATGCCTAAATGCACTGAGTCGCTGCCATGTGATTGGCTGATTAGATATTTGCGTTAACGAGCAGTTGAAAAGGTATACCTAATAAAGCAGCTGGTGAGTGTAAGAGCTCCCTAAAAGTGAAGCCAAGGCTTCTCAATCACCCCCTGGTGTCAGGCTGCAGTACAGGTCAGAAATCATTAGGGGTGTCAAAATTAATCGTTTTTAAGATGCATCGCGATTCGGATGTGGACGATTCTGCATCGATGCAGTGACAGGACATAATCGATTATAGCAGAGAGATATTCCTTCTTAATTTTCCGGCAGTGGCTGGACAATAAAGTTCTAAAATTCAAAATAACTTCCTGCTCGCAACGAGCGCCGTAGCAACCAGCGTTGTAGCAACGTTACTGCTAGACTGCAGAAGTGTTTGTTTTGTTTTTGAGCATTGTCAGGAGGTGCTCTGCCAGAGCTGGCTCGCCCATTAGGCAATATAGGCAAATGCTAAGGGCACCGTGGCCTCCAGGGGGCTCCACAAAAATCGGGAAAAAAATTAATCTTCAATACAATTATATTAAAACTAGTTATTACTATCAACTCTTAAAATGGAAAAGCTAACATAGATTCAAATGTAAGACAATGCCCAATTAATATTACTACAAATGATAATACAAAATAAGCCCCCCTTAGTCCATTTAGTGAAAAAAATGGTTGATGATTCTTTTTTCTTTCAGAGGACAATATTTTTATTAAAGAAATAAACTATAATTAATAGTAATACTAAATAAATAAACAGATGCATATAAATAGCGCCCTTTTCCTATAATACTGCTGGTTTTGTAGTGATGGAATGTCAAATCTGAAGCCTGCAGTGCGCCATAGAAGCTTCATTTGACGCGAGTCAAATGAAGCCGGCAGTGTGTTTTGGCATTGAAGACTTTTATGTCATGTTCTAAAGCACTTTAGGAACAATAAAAAGGGAGTTCATATTTATCTGACTGCTTGTATTCACTGATAGAAAAAGTAGACATATGCAGTAATATAAAAAATTGAGGATGCAATGCATCGTGATGCATCATGATGCATCGTGGAATCGAATCGAATCGTTGACTGGATAATCGTAATCGAATCGAATCGTGAGACCAGTGAAGATGTGCAGCCCTAGAAATCATGCCTCCCCAGTGTTAACAGGCAGGAGATGGGCCAAACTAAAACATCGAAGTACAAATCGAATAAACTTTTCCCAAAGATTGTTTCAAAACAAACAAACAGGTTTTCCAGTATGATTGACAGCTGAGCTTGGCTTGCGATTGAGTCAGCCAGGTTTGTGGGCGGGATCTTGAAAGCGGGGCTCAAAAGATGGTAACTACTGCGCAGACTATGGCTGCATCACCAGCACGAGATGGCAGTGCTCGTATGATACAATAGGGGTGGAAGGGAAGATGGATGTTATCCATCTTCAATTTATGTCAGTGGTTTCATCACAGTACAGTAATATAATTCAGTTTACATCCCCAAAAAAACATGTTTAAGTGTGCAGCATCTCTTTAATAATTTAATTATATATTTCAAAAGTTTCTTTGAACTAGTTCAAACACACTCACGCACACACACACACACACACACACACACACACACACACGCAGTTAGTGTATTACTCATATCACATGCAAATATGAATGTAGTGTATCACATCTGATTGGTCAAGAGGCTTTTGTATTGATCATGGTAATCTGGTGGGTGTTGATTATTTAAACATCAAGTCCTATAAAGGTTCTGAATACACGGCGAGGTCACACATCAACACTGATTTGTCATACTGGTATGAACCTTTCTAATTTTAACCTAATATCTTTGTTTCCTAAGAACATATCGTTGTATTATTGTTATAAGTGTACATATTGTGTACTTATTGAAAATGTCTTGTCAATGTAATTGGTTAATATTGGAAAATTGAACTGCAGGAATCAAGGAGCATGGAACCAGAAGTGACTGACAACAGGACTTACACTGTTAATGACATGCATCCCTGCTATGAGTCAGACAATACAACTTATATATTTACAAGTAACCCCTCCATAATATGTGTATTATTATATGTTTTCCTTGGCTCATTTTCTGTTATCACAGTATGTGGAAATCTTCTTGTAATAATCTCCGTCATTTACTTCAAACAGCTCCACATCCCCACTAACTACCTCATCCTCTCTCTGGCTGTGGCCGACCTGCTTGTCGGAGTTTTAGTCTTTCCTTTCAGCATGGCATTCACTGTAACTTCATGTTGGTATTATGAGGGCTTATTTTGTAAGATAAGAGGAAGCTTTGATGTGACACTGAGCACAGCTTCTATTTTGAACTTATGTTGCATCTCTATTGACAGATATTACGCAGTATGTCAGCCTCTCACATACAGGAGTCAAATAAATGATCGTGTGACTGGGATCATGATCCTGGTGAGCTGGGGGGTTGCTGCTCTAATTGGAATTGGCATCATAATTGCAGGTTTTAATCAAGGAAAATGTGAAGACAGTTGTTTACTGGATGCTCTAATATCAACCACTCTGGCTTGTATTTTCTCCTTTTATATCCCAGTCATTATAATGCTTAGCATCTATCTTAAGATTTTCCTTGTTGCACAAAAACAGGCAAACAGCATCCAGGACACAACCTGTCAGAATAAAAAGTCTGGTGCAACTGTTAGTAAGATGGAGAGAAAGGCCACCAAAACTCTGGCTATAGTTATGGGAGTTTTTCTCTTGTGTTGGACTCCTTACTTTCTTTGTATCATCTTTCAGCCTTTAACATACGATGTAACTCCAATTGCTGTGATTGAAACACTTAACTGGTTCACACTGTCAAACTCGATGCTCAATCCATTTATTTATGCTTTCTTTTACAGCTGGTTCAGATCAGCTTTCAGAATGATCATTTTTGGAAAAATATTTCAAGGTGACTTTTCTAACACAAAACTCCTTTGACTTGTTTTGATTGTTAAAATACCATTTGAATGGAGAATAATGATAAAGGCTGAAACAAAGATTGAACATTTTACCAGATTGTTTCAATTTACACACAATAACACAGACAGAGGTAACACTTTAAATGATAAATGAACTTTTAATTAAACTTTAATTGATAGTTATTTCACTGTTACCAAACAATGCAATGATATATGATATAAAATAATTAGTTCATAAATGAATTATATATTGTATCATAGCTGATAAGAGACTATGACATCTTGTGTTATTTGTAAACTGTGTCTATAAACATTATCTGGATGGTCATTGTAAGGTTTCAGTGTTTGTTCATAATTTTAGTTTACACTTCCTTAATAAATGTTTTATAAATTTATTTATAAATTTATAAATTATATAAACAGGCCAACAGAAAAATATAAACACCTATGTTCACATTTCTGTCAAGAAAAAATCAAAGGCTCATATATATTTTGAAAGACTGGAACATGGAAACAACTACACTGTAAATGATGGGGATCAAAATCCAGTTGCTGCAAAAATCTGCTCTGAAGTTCAGCCAAAGCTAATATATCTGAGTTACTTAAATTTGACCAATACAGTTGTTATCTTTGTTCTTTCAATCTGCGTATAATCCCTTAAGATTTGTAAAATGACTGAAGAAATAAAGTACTCGAAACAACTTAAAACACACCTCGTTCTCCAGGCGGGGAATAACAGAATATATACATAGACGTTTCAGGTCTTGTGCACCACCTGCCACAACCGCTTGTCTGGTAACACTGCTTTGAAAATACTGTACTAAGCAGTAGACACAGCAACACAACACACACTTATTTGCAAAGGAATGATACCAATAATGTGTAGACTGCAAAGAGTGTGTCTGATTTTGGATGCTGATGGTACCAGAAATCAATTTTACTGACCTCAGGGGATAACTTACTTACACCTCAACACAAGAAGTCACACAAAAACATATGGCAATATTATTTGACGTCATTGAGCTGGTGCTGCTGCTGCTCTTCTGATGTGTTGCTTTCATTATGTGCTTTGTGAAGACACTGTGTCAGAGAAAGGCTCCAAAATACAGTCCATAAGAAAATTATCTGATTATTTTATTATTCCTCCTGCACAGAATCAACAAATGATAACTTGTTTTAGAAATGGAAGATCTAAAAACAAATGAAAATTTTTAAAAAATGATGTGAAAGAGTTAAATATGGGGAATAGAAAACAAGAAAAATAGAGTCTTAAGCCTATTTGCATGGGACTAGTATTACCTGGGACTAGGGGTGATCAAGATTTGATTTGATTTGATATCCAATTGCTCATCCTCAGTTATCCTCACCAAAACTCAGTAAATAACCTAGTTTAGAACATAAAAATGACACACATTGAATGAATTTAAAAGGGTTCCCAATTTTCAGTCTTCTGCTTCAGTTCTACTGAAATGCAACATGAAACATAATTTAGGATGCAGGACAGGCACAGAGTTTTTTGGTTAACCTTTAAAATGATAAAAGTCATACAAAGTATGTTTTTCAACATCTTTCCAAGTATTCTTGATCACATAGGTCCTTCAGCATACAGTCATGTATGTGCACAAAAAAAAAAAGCCTGGTCAGTCCAATAGTATTTGATATTAGCTGCAGACAAGGTATAGTTTCAGACATCATACACACACACACGCACACACAGATGCACACACAGAAGCAATTGGCCCTTCACTAAGCCCCTCCTGCAAGCAGCAACTGTCCAATCATTGAGTAGCAATCGTGACATAAGATAGGGCCCTAAGATTAATACACAGGCCCCATATAAATCGACCAAGAACGAGCTGCGGTACCTCACACAGGACAGGATAGGAGAAGCTGGATGTGGGACGGAAGCTTGCTAGGGAGTGGCTGGTGGCCAGGCATTCATCCATGGGGTCTGGTTGGGCAATACCTCCATGAATGACATGGCAAAAACAGGGACTTAGGCATGCTGATACCTTGCATCGCAGACTGATTCTCCCCTGTCTCTGATGTAGAAGGAACCAAAGCCAGTATAGAAGACGGACCGATATAAAATAAATATACTTGGGGTCATTTCTATGCATAGCAGTGGCCCTGGAGCCAAGCTCTTGGAGACGTTTTGGGCTCTCTCCTTTCTTAGGAGTTGCCAGTGGTTTTAGGCCCCAGCACAGTGCTGCTGTGACTTCTCTGCAGAGAGCAAGAGGTTTGCATCTATAAAACTGCAAGTTGCTGAGAGGAAGGTTGTTTGTGCCAACGCACCAAACAGCAGTTCAGAGTACCCAACCTTTGTCATGGTTGGACTTTTTGTTGGTAATTTCCTGTTTTATTTTGTAGTCCTGGTTTTCCCTTGTGTGTCCTTGTTGTTTTTACTTCCTGTCTTTGTCTGTTTTCCCACTCTTTTTTGATCATTGATTTTGTTCACCTGTCATTGTTTGCCCACCTGTGTCTGATTAGTTTCCTGCCTATTTAGTCCCTGTGTCTCTTTGTGTCAGTGTCAGTTCGTGTGTTGATTTTGGTGTGAGTTTTTGAGCCATCATCTCCTGTTCCGGTGGGACCGTCGCCACGATTGCCTGCCCCGGTGGGGCCACCGCAGCCATCTCCTGTTCCGGCTGGGTCACCGCCACCATTTCCTGTTCTGGCTGGGCCGCAGCCATTTCCTGTTCTGATGGGGCCGCCGCAGCTATCTTCTGTTCCAGCTGGGCCGTCGCCATCATCTCCTGTTCCAATGGGACAGTCGCCATCATCACTCATCCCAGTGGGGTCACCGCAGCCATCTCCTGTTCCGGCTGGGTCACCGCCACCATCTACTATTCTGGCTGGGCCACCGCCGCAGCCACGTCCTGTTCTGGTGGGGTCGCCACCACCACCATCTCCTGTCCCGGTGGGGCCACCGCCGCCACCGCCATCTCCTGTTTCGGCTGGGTCATCACCATCATCTCCTGTTCTGGCTGGGCCACAGCCGTTTCCTGTCCTGATGGGGCCGCTGCAGCTATCTCCTGTTCCGGCTGGGCTGTCGCCATCATCTTCTGTTCTGGCTGGGCCGCAGCCACTTCCTGTTCTGGTGGTGTCGCGTCATTGCCGCCGCAGCCTATCCCTGTTCCGGCTGGGCCGTCCACGTTGCCGCTGCAGCCTCTTCCCGTTCCGGCTGGGTCATCTACATCGCCGCCACAGCCTCTTCCTGCTCCGGCTGGGCCGTCTAGATTGCCGCTGCAGCTTCTTCCTGTTCCTGCTCTGGCTGGGCCGTCATCGCTACCACAGCCTCTTCCTGTTCCGGCTGGGCCGTCTACGTCGCCGCGGCAGCCTCCCCCTGTTCCGGCTGGGCCGTCTACGTTGCCGCAGCAGCCTCTTCCTGTTCCGACTGGGTCGTCTACATCGCCGCCGCAGCCACTCCCATCTTCTCCAGTGCTGCCGGCCTCCAGAGGGGTCCCGCCTTTGTCTTTGCCAGCGCTGCAGGCCGCCAGAAGGGTCCCGCCTTTGTCTTCGCCAGTGCCTCCGGCCTCCAGAAGGGTCCTGCCTTCGCCTATGCCACTGGCCTTCTGTTCCACTGCTAGAGGGGTCCCGCCTTCGTCTTCGCCAGCGCCGCTGGCTGCCAGAAGGGTCCTGCCTTCGCCTGTGGCCTCCTGCTCGTCCTCCTGAGGGGTCTCGCCTTCGCCTTTGCCTGTGTGGAAATACTTCAAAATACCAAACAAGGGACATGTAAATAGTGCATTGCGCTGCAGGGATAAAATGCCCTGAACTTGGGTTTGTTGCGACATTTCCAATGTCAGACAAAGTTCCCGGTGAAAGCCCAAAGGTTTAGGAACACTGTATTTATACTTTATCCAAAACACATCTGGGTGAAAAACTGCAGCATATGGATTTACCCTCAGCAGTTGGCTGTGGCAAAAAACACCCCACCCTGAAGAAAGACGCCAAAATCTCCTGAAGAATCCAATCGAAGCCTCACACCAAGTGACTGGGAGCTTTTTTAGAGTTTTACATTTTAACTTTGACTGATCATAAACTGTATTGAGCCTGCTATGTTGAACATTAAAGCGTGCATCACGCACTCACCCTGCTGCACTCAGCAGCAGCCTCTGAACGTGAATGAAATGTGGAATCTGTTTCAGCTCGATATCATGACAGGAGGAGGAGCCTAGGGTTGGGGCTCACCGGTGAGCGCCTGGTGCCTATGGGACCCGGCCGGGCTTAGCCCGAAGGAGCGATGTGGACCCGCCTCCCCGTAGGCCCATCACCCGTGGGAGGGTTCAGAAGGGGCCGATGCAATGTGGTTTGGGTGGTGGTCGTGGGCGGGGGTCCCAACAGCCCAATCCCTGGACATGGAATCTGGCTATGGGGACATGGAATGTCACCTCGCTGGGGGGGGAGGAGTCCAAGCTAGTGCGGGAGGTTGAGCGTTAGTCGGACTCACCTCCACGCACAGTCTGGGCTCTGGAACCCAACTCCTTGAGAGAGGCTGGACTCTCTTCTACTCTGGAGTTGCCCACGGTGAGAGGCTGGTGTGGGCTTGGTTATAGCTCCCCACCTCAGCCGCCATGTGTTGGAGTTTTCCTCGGTGAACGAGAGGGTTGCTGCCCTGCGCTTTCGGGTTGGGGACAGGTGCCTCACTGTTGTTTCAGCCTATGGGCCGAACAGCAGTGCAGAGTACCCGGCCTTCTTGGAGTCTGTGGGAGGGGTGCTGGAAAGTGCTCCGACTGGGGACTCCATCGTTTTACTGGGGGACTTCAACGCTCACGTGGGCAGCGACAGTGTTATCTGGAGGGGCATGATTGGGAGGAACGGCCTCCCTGATCTGAACCCGAGTGGTGTTTTGTTATTGGACTTCTGTGCTAGTCATGGTTTGTCCATAACAAACACCATGTTCCATCATAAGGGTGTCCATCAGTGCATCAGCGGTCCTCGTGCCACATGCACTGATGGACACCCTAGGCCAGAGGTCAATGAGCGACTTTGTGGTCGTGTCATCTGACCTTCGGCCATATGTCTTGGACACTCGGGTGAAGAGAGGGGCTGATCTGTCAACTGATCACCACCTGGTGGTGAGTTGGATCCGCTGGCAGAGGAGAAGGCTGGACAGACTTGGCAGGCCCAAACATGTAGTGAGGGTCTGCTGGGAACGTCTGGTGGAACCATCTGTCAGAGGGGTTTTCAACTCTCACCTCCGGGAGAGCTTTGACCAGATCCCGAGGGAGGTTGGGGACATCGAGTCCGAATGGACCATATTCTCCACCTCCATTGCTGACGTGGCCATTTGGAGCTGTGGCCATAGGGTCTCCCGTGCCTGCCGCGGCGGCAATCCCCGAACCTGGTGGTGGACACTGGAAGTAAGGGATGCCGTCAAGCTGAAGAAGGAGTCCTATTGAGCTTGGTTGGCTCGTGGGACTCCTGAGGCAGCTGACAGGTACCGGCAGGCCAAGTGTGCTGCAGCCCGGGCAGTGGTGGAAGCAAAAACTCGGGTATGGGACAAGTTCGGGGAGGCCATGGAGGAGGATTACCGGTCGGCCTTGAAGAGATTCTGGCAAACCGTGCAGTGCCTCAGGAGGGGGAAGCAGTACCCTGCCAATACTGTTTACAGTGGAGGTGGGGTGCTGTTGACTTCGACTGGGGATATTGCCGGGCAGTGGAAGGAATACTTCGAGGATCTCCTCAATCCCACTGACACGCCTTCCGTAGAGGAGGCCGGGGCTGGGGACCCAGAGGTTGATCCATCCATCACTCAGGCTGAAGTCACCGAGGTAGTTCGGAAGCTCCTCGGTGGCAAGGCACCGGGGGTGGATGAGATTCACCCTGAGTACCTCAAGTGTCTGGATGTTGTAGGGCTGTCTTGGTTGACACGCCTCTGCAACATCGTGTGGCAGTTGGGGACAGTGCCTCTGGACTGGCAGACCGGGGTGGTGGTCCCTCTATTTAAGAAGGGGGACCGGAGGGTGTGCTCCAACTATAGGGGCATCACACCCCTCAGCCTCCCTGGTAAAGTCTACCCCAGGGTACTGGAGAGGAGAATTCGGCCAATAGTCGAACCTCGGATTCAGGAGGAACAATACGGTTTTCGTCCTGGTCGTGGAACACTGGACCAGCTCTATACCCTTCGCAGGGTGCTTGAGGGTTCATGGGAGTTTGCCCAACCAGTTCACATGTGTTTTGTGGACTTGGAGAAGGCATTCGACCATGTCCCTCGCGGCATTCTGTGGGAGGTGCAGACCGTATGACCAGAGCAGGAGCTTGGTTCGCATTGCCGGCAGTAAGTCAGACCTGTTCCCAGTGCATGTTGGACTCCAGCAGGGCTGCCCTTTGTCACCGGTTCTGTTCATTATT
>JAJHUR010114528.1:1486-16334 GCA_027495735.1 Lutjanus campechanus | reverse complement strand
TGAAAATACTGTAAACTCGGTGACAGTGATAACATTCTTCATATCTAAATGTTGGCATCAGCAAATAAACAACAACATAGGTATAGGTATATAATATAATTTATTTGGTGAATGACAGCAGCTATGTGCCACCATGAAGTGTCTTGATTGAATAAGCACTATAAATACCATCCACCCACACTTTTACAGTTTAAAAACTGGCAACCATAAGGCAGCAAAATATTGTCATCTGAAAATAAGGGCTGGCATGAATTTAGTGAATGATTAGAAGCACATGCACACAGGCCCCTGTCGGTTGTGGGTCCTATTGCAGCTGCATTACCTGCATGTCTGTTGCTGCTGACACTGTCCATTGGAGTACATTGTTTTGCTTCAGTGCTGGTACTCCTCTCTGCTTCATCACACTGACTGGACAGCCACATGAAAAGTGCTGAATTTTCCCTTTAATTACAGTATATTATCCAAAATGTCAAACTGTGTCTAACTGTTAACATAAAAACTGTAAGTATGCTATAATCTTCTTGTGCACTAATCTTTTTGTGATTTTTAAATTTGTTTAAGTTAGTATGTTCAGGAAAAACACACCACAAAGATTTTCTCTTTATGCACCTGGCAGATAAAACTTACAAAACGTGTCCTCTGTGGCCCAATGACCAAAAGTGTCTTCTATAGGGTGCCCTTCCAATGGATAAAATATGATAAGCCCCCTAGCGTGCCCTTCCAGTGGAGAAAAAGTATAATGTCATATAGACTGTCCCGTACTACAAAATGTGCCACTAAATGGTTAAATAGTTCCCTGCATGTTTTTATTACAGAGGTGTAGTAGTTGTTGTACGGAAGTCTCATAATAAAACCATTTGACCATAAATGCGTCACGTTTTTGGCACGCTGGTGCTCCCCCATATACAGCTGGTGCCCTTATTTTATTTTATTTATTTTATTTATTTTGCCCCTGCCCTTTGGACTGGCCGAGTCCACCACTCTTTGCTTCACATTTTAATGTTGCACTTTAATGAGTGATTTTTCCATTTGGGGTATGTTTGACCACATTTCTTTTTCTTTCTAACACTACTCTGTGTAACTCATGGACAAAAATGGATTGTTTCTTCTTTGGTCTAAACTTTTATTTTCAGTGACTCATTCTTATTTTCTTTTTAACTTCTGATAAGCCCTAGTTCAGCCAAGAGCAGCCATAGTGTGTCATTGTTCTGCATGTCAGGAGACCTGCTATGTGGACGAGAACAAAGTTTGTTTGATTAGTAATAATGAAAGTAGGCCACACCAGAAAGCCGATTCTCCTGACAAACAACATCCTTCTGAACTCGCACAAGGCCTTTTCTCTTCATGGTATCAGAGTGATTGGTGATTGGTTTGTCAAGGCAAACGATCAATCTTTGTAATGAGCTCTGTGGTCTGTCTGCAAGCAAGATACAACACTAAAAGAGCACAAAAAATGGATACATTTTATGGCATTGAAGAAGAAAAAGACGATCCCCCAGAGGTTCCCTGCAAAGTGGACTGCAGGGTATTCAGTATTCAGTCATGTCAAGTCGGATTTCCATCTGTAGGGAACAAAAAATACTCGGTTCAAAGGGAACTGTGAGCTGTGTAGGGAAGAACTTAACATCAGCTTTCACTTTGCTGGAAGTTGACAAGAAAGATACCAGTTCATACCAGTCATCACACCAAAATAAAACAATTTAAAAAAGGAACTCACAAAGGGAGTTTTATATCTCATTGATAGTTTCATATTTTATATTTATATTTATTTTCAAATCTACAAGGAACTTTCATATTTGGTTGATTTTGGCAAAAAACAAAACAAAACAAAACAAAACAAAACAAAAACAAAAAAAAAAAGAAGTCTGTTCTTATTTATTGAACATATAAAATTAATGTGATCATTAGGTCAACTTAAAGAATTTTGGTGGAGCACTCACACCGCTTTTACAGACTGACCCAGCTATGGTTTATGAACACTAAGGAACTAAACACAGAGAAACACACACACACACACACACACACACACACACACACACACACACACACACAGAGAGAGAGAGATAAGCAGCGGTTTCTGATTGGCGCGGATGGGACACGTGACCAGGCTTATTTACATATGGACAGGCAGGTGAGCGTGGGAGAAAACAGTTTCAGCTACGCTGTGAGGACGTCGATACCAGACCGCCAGGTTATTATGAGTTTCGTCGGTTTCCCGGAACATTTAGCGTTGAACCAAGAGTCACCGCAGGCCACGTCGGTCGTCTCACCTGGACGCTCATTAACCGGCAGGTAACTTCCGTCTGAATCCACACAGCAGTTTGTGGGCGCCTTCAGACTTGTTTCCCTATCAGCGGTTTCACCTGTCAGTTGTCAGCCGCAGCAGCAGGCTCACCTGAGCTGAGGAGGCACCGGTTGAACAGGTGGAGCAGGACGTGCTGCATTCCGCCAGTGTGGAGACACGCATCCGCCTGTGGCAATATAAAACTTGAGTGGGTTTGTCAGTGTTGGTGTGATTAGATTATCGTGGATTAGGGAGAAAATTGGCTTTTTCAGAGTCGGAATGAGGTAAATACCGCTTCTTTACACGAGAAAATCACGTGCATGTTGGGTATTTTCTTATCTCTCGCCTCCTGCGTAATTATATTAACGAGAATTTCTCACGTCTGTGGTTTCTACCAGAACTTATTCTACAGTTTTGATGCCCGTGTAAATGTATTCATGTATAGAGAAAGACGATGCAGGAAACTTGTTTAGTCAGATGACATAATTTTGCCAATGCTTCGTAATTAATAGCTTCATGACTGAACTGAACAGATTAAAGATTAAAAGAGTTTGCTGATTAAAAACCATGGAATGCCAAATACATGAAACAACTGCCAGAAAATTCAAAGTTTTTTTTTGTTTTGTTTTTTTTTACAACGAAGTGCCTTTTGACAAAATTGGTTAATATAGCCTAACATACAATTATGATCGCCAAGGAAATTTTTTAGAGATAATCCATTGAAACTGTATTAACTGCTTGCAACACAGTGATTTCACAAAGAGCAGGTTGCTTATGTAAAAAAACAAAACAAAAAAAAACAACTAAACAACCAACAATTATTTTCATCTGTCTGCTGATTATTTTCTCAGTTAATTGTTGAGTCTATAAAACAGGGGTCTCAAACTCAAACTAGTTTGGGGCCACTGCTGGTGTTGTCATCTCATAGGAGGACCATTTCAACATTAGAGTACAAGAGAGTGCAATATTTCTGAAAAATTGTTGTTGTTGTTGTTTTTTTTAAATTTCCTTTACTAATGTATTTTCATAAACCAGTAGAGAGATTATACGGTTTTCCTTTAACCAAAAAAGTGATGCGATGTCCATCTTTCTTCATACACTCTATGCTCATCATCCACCTTCCACTTTTGCCATTTGCCATTTTTTGTGTCAAATGAAAGACAATTTTTTTTGTTTGCTTGTTTTTTTGTTCGTTTGTTTTTAAAATAGAATTGCTGTTGTTTTTTCAATTCCATATGAAGGGGTAGTTTACATTGGTATGAAGCAACTAGAAAAAAAATTAGAAGATTATTTTGCGGGCCAGATTATAGTATATTTTTTGGGACCATTTTTCTCTCATTTTTCTCGAAATGTCTTAATGTTTATGTTTAGTTCACTGTTGCATAAAAGGAAGAAAAGCAGAAAATCCTCACATTTGATTTGCTGGAACATGCATCTTATTGTATTATTGTACAAAAAGTGACCTGAATTGTTTGTGTCTGCTCTAATGTTTCTATTAAGTGATTGTTATGCTCACACAATGTTGTATAAATCAACATGTCTTCTCTCTCTGCCGCTGCTACTTTTAGTGCATGAAGTTTTGTTGGCCTTTTGTCAATAATGCACCTGCTCAGCAGAAACTTCAGCACCCCTACAGAAAGAATGTTATGCAATATAATCCAGCAGGTGTTAATGCCACCCGTGTGAAACACAGTCAACAGAAACTTTACTGTGTGTGTTAGAGAAGAGTCCATACTTTCTGGTGTAAATTATTATACAGTGTATATGCAGCAACAGTATAAAACAAAATGATGTTAATTGTAGCACCTACTAATTAGTCTGCAACTTATCCAATATGCTGCAGTTCTTATCTTGACTAAGTCATGGCGGTGGCATAATTGCTTCTCAAACATTTTAGCTGTCCTCTAGTGAGTGATAAGATCTTTCTACTGGTATTCAGAGCTCTCAGGCCTGAGAAGAGCCCATATCCTCGACAGCTAAGCTGCCTTTCACATCATACAGGTCTTCTTGCTGTGCGGTTTTAGGTCTTAAATTGTCTTGACTGAAGTGGATGGCTCACAGTTGCTTCACTCTTTGAGGAAAAGCTGTGAAATGACACAACAAATGCCCCTTTATGTGAATGCGCACAGAGTGTGAAGAAGGAAGTTGATAACTACTGTTTTGATTCCCGCTATCTCTTGTCAAGCCAGCTTATGCAAATAAAGCCTGGCTATGTTGATCTTCCTTTGTAGTACAGCCCTCTGATCAGACCACAGATTATAATAGAACTAAATGGGGCATTGCTGCTCTGCCTTGCCGACAATTTTTTCCAGTGGCCATCCACAATATTGCAGCAAGAAAAATTCCCCACCAGCCCAAAAAGCATTTTCCTTCATAAGCCACCATTATGAAAGAGAGGACTGTTGATAGGACACCTTGAATTGCAAACAAGGTCGCTTATGACTCTTTCTATTGTGAATTTTTGATCAGTGCAGTTTTCATTGTTGTAAAAATTTCCTCAAGCCAAAAAAATAAAATAAAGTCTACCACAGGTAAACTGTCATTCTGTGGGAACTGTACAGTATTTTTTTAATGTGTGTGAACACATGTCCTCATGCTGTATGTGTGTAAGGGGACCATGCGGATGATGTCCCAGCCGTATCCTCAGAGTGTAGTGAAAACCGCTTAAAGCTGACTCACCTAAATGATTTTCTTCTTGTACATAAAACCTTGTAAAGTGAGACCCGTTTAATCACACTCTGATTTGGCTGTTGTGTTTTTTTTCAGGTGCCTCGCTGTCGTTTGTATCTGACTGATGTTGTGTTTGTCCAGATGTAAGAAGACAGTCCTCACATTCCTGATCGATACTTAAAGTTCTGAGGGAGGTAAGGTTGGACTAAACTCTGTTGTATCTCAGCCCTGTGTGGCTGTTAGCTATTAGGGAGACTTTGGTAACTTTCACCAACTTTTACGATCACCCTGCGAGAGTGAACTCATGTCTGTGCAGGAGAGCAGAGAGAAAGACATTTTTAAAAATCACTGTTTGTCCAGCTCTCAGCATTTTTAGCTTCTAACTGAATCTTTGTATTCTGAAGATTAGTTTGTCTCTCCTTGTTTTGTTTTTTTTGTTTTTTTTTAGCATTCAGGTATCTGACTTATTTTACTGTTTGATGTTCGCTTTCAGCTGTATACTGTAGATGAATCCAGGGCAGCACCTGAAGTAAACAAGCCGCCATTGCTGCCGTGGCGTCTCCCCACAGTGTGCAAGTGCTCAAATGTGAGCTGTCATAAGAAGTATACAATTTTCTACTTTTACATGTACTTTATATGCAGCTTTACTTTTGAAGTTTTGAAGTTATGTTGATATCTAGGAAGTTGGGAATAACCTGTGAAGTTTTCAGCTGCTCCAGCAGCAGTAGCAAAGACTCTTATTTTGAAGTAGGTGCCCAGTTAGATTAGAGGCAAAGGTTTCTCTTAAAATCTGAAGATTCCTCAGGAAAGGAAGGACATTTTTTTTTTCAGTTACTTCTTGACACATTTTGTCAACTTCTTGTATTTGTGTGTATTTCTTCTGGCTGCTGGTTAAATTTACTTTTGATTATGTGTTTGTTCTTTCCATAGTCTTAGAGGAAATAATCTTTTTCTTTTTGTTCTTTTTTGTCCATTTTGAAGATGCTAGCTAACGCAGGCTAACTTAGTGCGTTTGCTAAGCTAACTAACAACTGACAACAATAGTGTCTGGTACATATTATTCAGTTATGACAGTAACTGCCATGAAAGCCTTAGTCCAAACCATTGATACTCAAGTGTGGGCTACAGCCCAGTGGTGGGCTGTGAGGGCCCCGCAGGTAGGCCTTGAGAGGTCAAGTAAATAAATAAAATGTTTAAGATCTCTTTCAGATCTAGTTTAGATCTAGACCTAGTTTAACAGGTGTTATGCAGTATTTGGTGACCTTTCACATTAACACCCAAACGTATCTTATATCTGGTTATCGTCTTATTAGTCTTGAGTGTTGATCAGAGTTGTGATTAAAGGTTTAGATGTGCCACAGAGTTTTCAGATTTCAAAATGGGCCGTGGAATTCTTAAGTTCGGGACTCGCTGATCTAAACACTTGGACAAGAAGACAACCTAAGAGGCTTCATGCAACACTCTAAAATGAACCATTTAGCTTAAGGAAATATTTTTCTTAGGGGACAGACTTAAGTTTGAAACTAGAGGTGGTTTATTCAGATTGGCACTGGGAATTGCAGTATGGCAAACCAAAGTGTTACATTTGACATTTGACATGCTGCTATGTAACCTGCCTGACCTGTGTGCGTGATTCCCTCCCCAGCTGTCTGTCACCACGGCGATGCAGGCGTTCATCCCTCCGACGGTGTCGGCGTTTGTATCCACCGCGTTGTCCCTGCTCAGCCTGACTCTGCTGCTGCTGCTGTGCATCGTCAGGAAGAAAAGACGGATGGAGGGAATGTACAGGCCCAGTGCAGAGGAGAGGAAACAGACAGGAGCAGCAGGATCTGAAAAGCCTGGCCTACCTCTACCGTTGCCTAAAGAGGAACGCCTCATATGACTGAGCGTAAAGACGAGCCCTCACCTGTGGATGTATACTTCTGCTGATGCTGCTGACCTCTGGAATAATGCATGTTTGTCTTTCACACCAGAAACCTTCAGGCACAGTGTTTGTGATGCACCTTTTCGTTCTTTGTAACAAATGGCCGGATCAGGCTGTCACCTGTTTCACTGCACGGAAAGAGGAAATGTGCGTTATTTGAGTTTCTGTCGTATTCCCTTATCTAAATAAGTCACTCCTTTTTTATTCTGTCACATAAGGGACATGAGCTGAAGTATATTTTGTATTTGTACAGAGGTTAGTCTATTTTTTACTATCTCTTGTCTTCTATGTATTTATATATAAAACATTGTGATATACACTATTTCCAGTTATGAAGGATATTGATTAAAACACCAATAATGACTGTGATGCACTTTTATAAACTCAAATTTCTTTAAAAAAAAACAAACAAACTCAGTATGTATGGTACACAAAGTGTTCTGTTAATAAACCAGGAATGTGCACACTGGGTACCGTTGCTCTCTTTCTGTCTCTTGTCTTGAGCATTGAAGGCAAGGGGAGGAGACATGTTCAAAAAGTTTAGTTTATTAGGGTTTATTCAGACTTATCAAAAATGTAATAATTATCCTCAGAATTTGTCAGTTTTTGTTGGAAAGTAGTTCGAATCACATATCCCTCACACACGTACACTTGCAGAAAATATTTGTGTGTTAGTGGCGTATTAGCCATAGTACAGTTGCTGATAGGTAAAACATGCATTGTCCTCACTGTCAAAGTATTTATTTCTTTATTTAAACTGTATAGCATAGTTGCGTTAATTCTAAGTGCAATTCACAAGTTAATTCATCAAGTATACAATATCCAGACAAATGAACAAAAATCTGTTTAAATATTTGCCAAATCTGGGTGAGGTGACCTGCCCAGCAGTTCATGCTGGGATATTTTATGAGGATAAGGGCTGGTGATTTTTACATGTTTTTCCTATTATCAACAAATCCCATGTATGGAAAGACCAACAAATGGTGGCCACAACTGGCCGCACTGTGTCACTGGATGACATGTTCCTTCCTTAGGTTTATTTTGATTTAATCCCACACAGACTGTCCCGTTGTGGTAAATACTCACTGTCACACTGAGGCTGGGTTGCACCAACGAGGATGAATTTTTTAACCCGATTACACCATGGGTTAACTTTATATTGTTACACCAAACTTTTAAACTACCTTAAAATTAATAAAGACATAAATTTAAACCTTCTATTTTTTTTTTAACTCTAAACCTAGATTAAACTAGGGATTAAACAAGGTTAAACTTTTAAAATGGCTGCCCCCTTTTTTAAGATGATTTGAGAAAAATAATCAAGTTAAGGGAAAAAGTTAATTCACTTGAGTTTTACGTTGCATCTCTTTCATTCACTCCAGTTGATCCCTTAAAACCAACACATTCTCATCCCAGCTCGTTGATGACGGATGTTGCTTTGCCTGCCTGCAGGTGCCCTGTATCAAACGCTTAGTTTAAACAACAAAACTACTTAGGCAGGTTCAGGAAAAAGACCATGTTTTTGGTTAAAATAAGTCTGTCACGTGACCCACATTCTGTAATGTACCTAATAACGTTTAATAATGTTTGGGTTTCACATGGGACATGAACCCCAGCTGGTGACTCCTGTGCTTGTTTGACCCATCCATCCACCCTACCTCCTCCTGGTGTGGAATTTCTCGTTCATTATACTGCGCTGAACGCCTTCTGCGTCTCACACCATCGTTAATGGGTACCTTGTGCATCTGTATCAGTTGCCAAGGGGCGGTGACAAAACATCGGCATTTGATGACGTGGGAATGAGAATGGGCTGTTAAAACAGTCTAACTGCTGCAAGGCAGTCTCTTTTTTTCCCTTACTGTGCGGTTGTTCGGTTTTTAATCCTCTATTATTTGTCCATACTGCTCCATTAATTCAGCCAACAAGTTTTTCCACAAAGGAGGATAAATTAGAGCTTTTATTCTGAGCTATTATGGGTAGGCTAACTGGGCTAACTAATGCTTTAGATAGAAAACAATATACTGTTTAACTTTTTACCTAGCTAGCAAACACTATAATGTTATGCTAACTTTGCAGCTAGCAAGTAATCAATGTGACATTTTGTTTTGTTTTTTTAGCTTCCTAGCTAGCAAACAATGTAATGTTTAGGAATATAGAGCAGCCGGTTGGTTTTCCCTTGTCTTTAATAACAGCACTCTATTTAAATTCGGTTTACTAAACTAGGAAACTTTGATTTACTAAACTGAGATTAGTTTTTAATGGATTTACGCTTATTGTACCTAGTTTTACTAAACACTCATTAGAAATAATCTTAGACCAACTAAATATCTGTTGGTGCAACCTAGTCTAAATCTGTGGCTGTAAACCACCCAAAAAATTTTTGAAAGCAACAAGTGGGCTGAGAGTCACAGAGAGGCGGGAGGAATGGGAAAGGATTAAGAGGCAGTCGTTTCATGGGTCATGTTTTTTGTTGGCAGTAAGAAAAGCTAAGAATGCCACCAGCCTCCTCCTTTAAGCTTCAAATCTCTTCTTCAGTTCAGACACTTTGATTGCGGGCAGGTCTTCCTCCGAGCGGCCCTCTGAGCTGCTGTTCTCTTCTGATGTATTTGAGTCACCTGGTGGATGAGTTTGTGCATTCTCCCTGTTCCGAAACATATTGCAAGGTCTCCCAGGTTCGGCCCTGGACTTCACCTGAAAGCCCGGGCTCTGGAAGCGTGCTACAGCAGACAGCACTTTAGGAGGAGAGGTTGTCTGTCTCACCTGCTGCTCCTCTTTCTTTACTGCTTCTTCTCTCTTTTTTTCCTGTCCAGCCGGAGGTTCACTGAGAGCCTGAGGCCCCGGAGAAGCTGTGGGTTTCAGATTGTCCTCCTGTCCTTGCTGCTCCTCCACGGTGTTGGGATGATGGAGATTCACTTTTGTCAGTTTATTTAAAGATCCTGCCTCCTCTTTACCTTTCTCCTCCTGGTTCTCTCTTCCCTCTTCTTCTCTTGTCACCAATTTCTGCATTTCATTCATTGTTTTTTCCATCACTTTTCCCTCATCTACCTCCACACTCTGATTTTGCTTGTATTCCCTCTTTTCGTTCAACCCTTCATCCTCTGGCTTATCAGCCGTTTCTCTCACAGGGTGTTCTCTTAAAATCACTGTCTCCTCCTGACCATCTGTTTTTCTTTCTTCCTCCGCCTCCACTTCCTTTGAGTTATTTCTGTCGTCTGTTTCTTCTTTGTGGTTCCCATTTATTGCTACGTTCACTTCTTCCTGTTCCTCTCTGACCTCTCTCGGTCCGCTTTCTTGCTCCCCTAATTCACACGCTGCCAGCAGACTCTCCGTCCCCTCCTCCTCTGGTAAGCTGGTGTCCTGGCACAGCCAATCAGGGTCCTCCGTCAAGTCCGACAGCTCCTCTGTGGTTTCCAGATTCCAGCTGTGCAGGCTGCCACTGCCGCTGATGGACAGAGACAGACTCTCCTGGCTGGGGTTGGCTGGAAAACCACGCTGGAAAATACAACAGCCGATGTCAGACCAGATATCACATCTTTGTGTGTGTGTGTGTGTGTGTGTGTGTGTGTGTGTGTGTGTGTGTGTGTGTGTGTTAGTTATCCCTGCAAGGCACAAGCTGGGAGGAGATCATGTGATTACATGATCTCCTCCCAGCTCCCGTGTGTACTTATGTGATCTCTGAAACGACAGCTTGTCTGCAGCTAACCTCAAGTACTACTGGACGGATCAGCCTAATCATTCTGATTAAGCTTAAACATAATGCCTACATAATATATATTCGGAAATATATTGGTAACACTTTATATTAAGATGCTTGTAATATGCGCTAATTAATAGGTTACTAACATTACCATGTATAATAAGAATATAAGGTATAGGTATTAATAATAGCATGCATAGCATAATAATAATGTTTATTGTTAGATTATAAGACATTTATAAACGTTTCCTAACAGTTTAAGAAAGTTGTTAACAGTTTATAGACTGTTAATAAGCCTTATAAGTTTCTTGTACAAACACATTTATTGCATTTAACTAAATTAGCTATTATGTCATTTGTTGTTGCTTTATCACGATTTTTAGCTGTTAACTATGTACTTATAAACAGTTAAGTATGCTTTTTAGGGGTACCTGATCCAAAGTGTGAACTGTGCTTATTAATTCATTCATTAATTAACCCACTCTTCGATTAACTGTTAATAAGTGCATAATAAGGGATTAATTAACCTCAATAAACACTGGCCACTTTAGATCAGGTACCCCCAAAATCAATAGTTTACTGTTAGCAAATACATCTGCTAATAAATGAGGTATAAATGCATAAAAAGTAGTAGAATTTTTTTTTTAGAAAACTAATAAAACAACAAAAGCTTAAAGAGCAAAGCAATTATAAGAATGTCAAAGCTTTTATTATCAATCTTAAAAGTCTATAAACTGTTAACAAGTTCCTTATAAGTGCTTATAAATGTCTTATAATCTAAAAATAAACATATTTATTATGCTCTTATTAACACTTACATTATTTTATTACCCCATTAATGTCGATAAGCACCTTATAAAGGACTAATTACCTCAAACTAATGCTTTTATAGGCACCTTAATATAAAGTGCTACCCACATATATAACAGAATAAAGTGATGAGGTGACAACATATTATATCCAAAAGGTCAAACGTTGAACATGTGTTTACAATGACACATGTAAATAGAATATAAGGTGATGTAGACATGGTGGTAAAAATGTTCAGGAATGTTAATTTCTTCACAAATTAACATTTAATTCACTAGCACTGCTATACTAAACTCTCTCTACTAGTTCCTCATCTTTTTACCTTGGTGATATAGTCATGACTGTCCGGGCCAAACAGATCCAGGCTGCGAGTCCCGTACAGCAGGCCACGCTCGTGTGAGCTGCGGGAGCTGAGCGTGTCAAAGATCTCCCCAAGCAGATCCATCTCTTCCGGGTCACACAGCAGTGAATCCTCTCCCTCTTCTTCATCCTTCTGGCGCTCAGAGTCGAGCTCGACCACAGGCCCAGACACAGCCCTGATGCACAGAGACAACAAAGCACAAAAATACATGCTGCCGTGGTCTTATCTTTTTCATGGGTTTTCCCACATTCCTCCATCTCCTAGTTTCTCTCACCCATCCCATGTGTCTCCAGTATGCTTCATGTCCTCCTCGTCTTTGGGTGCCCTGTACTTGTGAACAGGCCGACGGGGACGTGACTGACATGAAGCAACACAGAGTGACGGAGCAAAGCAACGCAACATTCCCCCAACAGAAGTGATAGATGTTGAGATGAATCCCAATAAAGCGACAGAAACGGAGCAATAAATGGTGCAAAATAGCACAAAGAAGCAGCACAGGACAGTAGAATAAGCAGATTAGGTAATGATGAGGATACGGTATAAGATGGCTCCAATTTTCTGAAATATTTAATGTTGATCAATTCGAGACAGTTCTAACCTTCCCAAAGTGTTGTGTGATTGGCAGGCGGTTCTGCAAGCAGTCAGATTGGGCACGACGGTGTGACACTGATCCTCCTCTCTGAAGACTGTGTTCTTCATTGTGGGCCTACATTATATATATATATATATATATACACACACACACACACACACACACACACACAAAGAAGAAGCATTATAATAAAACCACAGCAGGATTTGTATCAATCTAAGCATGTAGTTACCCCAGAGATGGGAAGTAATTCGGTACAAATACTGTTCTGTACTTAAATAGACTTTTCAACTTATTACTTTTACTTCCTACATTTGGAAACAAATATCTACTTTCTACTACTAGCTTTAATGCATCTGGGCTTAATAGTTGAGACTGATTTCAACCTAAATGGATGGAACAATAAGACAAGGTGATTCCCTGGTGTATCCATCAATGCATATCACATACAACAGACACAACAAAGGGAAAATTACATAAGACGATAAAGATGTAACAAAACAAAAAAGATGCAACAAGACAAAAAACAACATAAAAGATGTAAATAGACAAAAGAGACATAACAAGACAAAAAAGAGCCACCAAGATGAAAAACTATGTAAAAGATGTAACAAGACAAAAAAATATGTAACAAGAGTTAAAATACATAACAAGACTAAAAACAACATAACAAGATGGAACCTGATGAAAAAGGCAAAACAAGACAAAAAACAACGTAAACCTGTAAAAAGACAACAAAGACGTAACATGATAAAAAACGAAAAATAAAAAGGTAACAAGACGAAAAACAATGTGAAAGACGTGAAAAATATGCAACAAGAGTAAAAAGACATAACAAGACTAAAAACAGCCTAACAAGATGAAAACTGATGAAAAAGGCAAAACAAGAGAACAAAGACGTAACAAGATAAAAACTAAAAAAAAAGACAGTAAGATGAAAAACAATGTAAAAAACGTAACAAGATAAAAGGAACGGAACGATACGAAAACGATGCAAGAAGACAAAAAAACAACATAAAAGAAGTAACTAGATGAAAAATAATTTAAAAGACATGACAAGATTAGAAAGATGTAACAAGGTAAAAAAAAAAAACAACAACAACATAAAAGATGTTAAAAGACAACAAAGATATAACAAAATGAAAAATGATGCAAGAAACATAAGACAAAAAGAGACATAAGACAAAGAAAATAAGAAAGTAACAAGAAAAAGCAACGTAAAAGACGGCTACTTTTTACTTTTAAACTTTGAGTTCATTTCACAGTCTGTATTGAATCAGTACTTCTACTTTCACCAGAGTCATTTTTACACAAGCACCTGTATTTCTATGAATGTGTCTTTTGTCACCCCTGACATACCCACATAAACACTGACCCACCTTGTGTATCAGCAGGTTTTTCAGACCAGATTTGGTGAGACCTTTGGCCTGAGAGAGAATAAAAGGATTATGAAGTGAGTTGTTTCGGTAATATAGACTGGATTCACTTGCTCTTGCTTCCAGCAAAAACACCTGGGCTTGTACTCACCTTAATGTTTGCTTTGGACTTCATGTTAAGGATGAGTGCTCCTCCGCCTTTCTGTTAAAAGTACAAATGCATCTCTGTTGCAGTTTTTTAAACAAGATTGGAAAAAACTTAAAGGAGAGACTGGGGCGAGGGGAAACAACTCCCTTCAAACACAGACTGGATATTAAATAGGAATTGAACATATTTAATATACCATCTATGGCTACAACTCACTATTTGGACAACTGTACTCATTTTTGCATGTGCAGTTGCTACATATTGCTCATATTGTTTGCTAAGTGTTTCATTAAAGATTAAAGGGACAGTTCACCCCAAAATCAAAAAACATATTTTTCCCCTGGCCTGTAGTGCTGTTTATCCATCTGGATTGTTTTGGTGAGTTGCAGAGTTTTGGAGATATCAGCCATAGAGATGTCTGCCTTCTCTCCAATTTAGTGGGACAAAATGGCAGTCGGCTTGTGGTGCTCAAAGCGCCAAAAAAGTGCATTAAAAAAAATTCAAAACAAGTGTCTCTTTCCAAAAATCATGGCTGGTTACTCAAGATAATCATGATAAACTGTGTTGTGAGCGGTTTCATGTAGGACCTACTTTCTTTCTTCTAGTAGTTCTGGTAGGAAACTGGAAACTGCTCACAACAAGGTCATGATTTCTGGAAAAACACATCACTGCTATTCACAACCAAACAAAATCTAGATGAATAAACAGCACAACAGATAAGAAGAAAAGTATGTATTTTTGTGTACTTACCTTTAAATTACCAACTAACTGTTGATACGATTTGCTTCTCCCTTTAAACAGACAGACAGAGATACAAAGAAAGGAGGATATGTGATAAATAAGTAGACTAATGGGAAATTTCACACACACTCAAACACACACCCATATACACACACATACATACCTGCAGTTGCTTCACAATTTAGGATCTCCTCCTCAAAGAGGTCATCTGGTTCTTTCCCTTTGTTCAGAATATCCAGGCGGCC
>JAJHUR010114525.1:0-13774 GCA_027495735.1 Lutjanus campechanus | reverse complement strand
GCCAAACATGAACATAACTCAGTAATATGTTATTGTTAGCTATATTGTTTTATTGAAAATCATTTTTTGTGTGTATTTGTTCTTTGAGGAAGACAACTGTCGTGTAAAGGATGTTAATGTGAGCGAAGCATAACCATGGTAACCGAAGTGCTGTATTATGACATCTAAACACCTAAACTGCCGTAAAACGCTCCTAAATGAACCCCTTAGCAGAGGGAAATATTTTGCTGAAGGGACAAGCTCGTGTTTAAAACTTAAGGTGGTTTATGTAACTGCGCACAGTGTGTTAACGTTGTCATTGTGAGCATCTTAGCATTGAAGTACAGCCTCAGCATGGCTGCAGACTCTTAGAAACACCAAAATGGAAGAAATTCTCATAATTTGTGGGCATCTGCAAATATCACAGAGTGACTGAGTTAATGTGGGCTATCATTTCTGTCTGGACAGGAAGCACGAGTGGTATTTAAACCAATAACAGCATAGAATCATCAGGCTGGCGTTGAAATCAGACGCTGCTTTTCATGGACTTCCCTACACTCTTTTTTTTTCTCCTCTCCTCCTTTAGTACTTGTGAGATTTAGTGCCAATGTGTATATATTTCTTCACCACAGACTTTAGTCTTTATTGGGTTCTTCTTTTAAGTCTGCACTTCACTTTAAACTGAGTGTAAGTGTTATTATAAACCACTAATAACAGTGAGAAGTGGATGTGGCTTTACAGGTCGTGTTTAAGAGCTCTATATAAAGAAAATAAGTAGAAAGAGGAAAGGGTGTGTAGGACTGTCTGTGGTGAATGTGTGTGTGTGTGTGTGTAGTTACCGGTGAGGGTGATGGCGTGAGGGGTGTGATGCTGCAGTCATTTCTAGCTGTTCCAGGCGATGAAGGTGCTGATGAATTATCATCTTGGAATAATCGAGAAAAAAAAAAATAGGAGAAATGTAATGATATGCAGCGGTAAATAACAATTAAAATCTCATTAATAACATGTTTCAGCTTTGGAAAAGCGCCACACGTACTCGTACTGGAAAAACGGACAGAACAGCCAAAACAAATGTGTGTGTTCGAGGCGATATGCGGCAGAGCCATGGGAAAACTCTCTTATCACGAGGAAAAGAGCCATCATTTGACTGTCATCAGCTGCTGATACTAACATGCATGTACACATGCAGAACAAACATTTTTCACTTGCGGAGATGAGTGAGTTATAGGGCGTAAACACGCTCGACCTGAAGCTCTCGAGATGCGAGATTGAATAGTTTTTAATGAACTGGAATGACTGGAATGTCACTGGAATCTGATGTGAGTAATATTCCCAAGTGGGAGAGGGATATGGAAAGGTCAGCGTGTCCAAATAGAGAGAGAGAGAAAGGGAGAGAAATGAGTAATTTTGACCAGGTTGCTATAGTAATGAAGCATGTTTGTCTCACCGGGTATCTGCAGGGTGTTGGAGTCTGGCTGCACCACGTCAGCCATCTTTACAGGAGCCAGGGTCTGCAGAGAAACACACCAACACCAACATGATGCGTACAGAAGAATTACTGAGTTGTAAGTTGGTGAGTGTTGTAATTCAAATGGAAAGATTGAACTGGATTTTGCAGTGCAACTGATGCACGATCAGTTGTGAATCTTGTAGAATCAGAGGTCTAAGTAATAAAATACTTCTAAGTAGTTTTAAAATGACGAATAATTTACTTGTTAAAAGGTACTACGGGTCATTTTAATGATGTTACTGGCTGCTAAGTGAAAGACAGTCAGGAGTTTCTCACGCTTCGCTGCATGCTCACACTGTACGTGATTGTTTTGGGTGTACGCCAAAACAGTGACGTGACATTCACGAGACTGAACGTGATTGGCCGGCATCACGTTGATAAGTTAAGTAAAGGTGAGTCAAATTTGGCTCGTGTTGTGGTCGGTGCAGGTCGCTTGTTGTCTCCCCCAAGTCATCCAGACGAGTTATCAAGCTGCAAATGTAGAATTAAAGGTTTTACCAGCACAAAAATCGCCTAAATGTGTGGCTGTTGCGTATTCGATATGTCAGAATCGATATTTCACTGGTCAGCATAAGTTAATCAGAATTCTGACAGGATCACAACCGTTTCAGAGCAGTCGGTGGCGTCTGTGGCTATCAAAACTGCTCATGTTTGCAGCGGCCCACTGATAAGCTGTTGTGGTCCGCAGTACTTCTGCGCACAGCTTGCTCATTGTTTACAAACTGTAAAAGGGTCTACAGCGGAGCTGGAGGGAGGTGAAGCGATTATTGCACGTAAATTGCGTCACATGCTACCTTTTTGCGCAACAAGTGGGTTGGTAATCAAATGCCTATTTAAACATCCAGGAGATATGAAGCAACATTAGCATTTGTTTAGTGGTGTTCACTCTCTTTTTAGCTCCGTTTTTGGTCTCCACCACCTCCTGAAGGCAGGATTTGGCTTTTTAGAAGCTAAATGTTCCACTAACTTTGTCTGTCTGCCGTTTGAAGCTGGCCTCCTCCAGGCGAAGAGTTGAGGTGAACTGCAGAGCCCGATGATAATTTCCTTTTCTTAAAAATATGCATCAGTGCAGCTTTAAGTCATTTACTCTTAATAGATGGACTTTACAAAGGGATGCCAATGCCACATATCTTGTACGGCACATATATAACCAGTGGGAATGGATGGCTGCTCACCACAGAGCCTGACTCCACTCAAAGCTTCTGCTTGTTTTTCCTCTTTTTCCACTGTTGCCTTAGTGATTGCTCAGGTACAAAATATTATAAAGAGTACAGTCTGTTATGATTTGGTGCAACATAAATAATGACTTGACAATAAAACGGATAAAGTGAAAGCTCAGCGTTTAGAGACAGGCAATCATGACCAGTGCTGTATCCAAAAGCACTCCCTTGTTCACCCATTCAGTATTGCATACATGATAAATAATCATTATAATCAATATTTACTCTACAGTGAGCAGTAAATTAAAGGATTTGCTCCATCGGTGCTGGGATTTTAAACTGAGCATTCAAGCTTAGAATTAAAATAAATATAGCCGGCTAGGTGGAGAAAAGGGAGCAATCCTGGACACGCTTAAAATATTCATCAACCGAGGAAGGGAAGTGAGGAAGACACACCCCAACCATCTTTCACAGCAACTGCCACAAACTTCTGGCTCCCAGCTATGACGACTGGTCACACCGGGCCAGTTTTGCAGCTTTAAGTTTATGAATGTCTGCCAAATCCTATATATTTGAGTGTTTTATGTATATAACAAGAGCCAACTTTTTGTCTGCAAGCAAGAAATGTAACTTGATGAATGATGTACACTTCAAAAGACTTATTCAGACGTATAACTTTATCACAAGCACAGATGTGACTGAAACATGAACTGTGGAGGACGAGAGAGGAAGACGTGTGCAAGACATGAAGTGTATCTGTACACGAGCGTGAATTTCATTTGTTTTATTCGTGTAGCGAGTCGTCTCTGTTAACTGTGCGCCTTCCCGCACATGCATCTGCTTTGTGTGTGTGTTGTTTTCGTTGGCTCGTGTGTGTGTGTTTGTGTGTATTGTATTGCAGCGCTGGGGCTCGTTGGGCCAGTCCGTGATCTGAGCCAGGAGCAAACTAAACAGATGAGCGCAATGAAACAAAGATGTGTTTGTTTAAAAATCTCTTTCTGTGAGTGCGAGTGGCCGCCGTGAGAAAGAGACCCCTGAGTTCGTTTGACATCCTTTCTGCGCGTACATGCATGCAACATCTGTGCGCATTTATTCAAGCATGTGCCTGCAACATTTGAATATAAAGTGCATGTGTGCATCTTTGGAAATCCTTCCCAGTGTCTGTCCTTGCTATTTGATGATAAAACCAGAAAGAGGATGAAACTTGACATCTCTTCCCTGCTTCATCTCTCTTGCACATACTTTATTCTTTCTGCTTTTCTCCTTGATTCCGTCATCTCTTTAAGCTCAACGTGCAGCGGACGATTTACGCTCACTCTGCCCCTTTATTCTTCTTCTCTTTTTTTCCTCCCCCTCTGTTTCAGACACACGACTCAGATCTAGCAGGGGATCAGCAGAACAAGCAACTCGAACTCCTCTGAGACGTTACATTAGGCGCAGATTGTGCAACACGCTCCACTTTTACGCACCATTAACAATAGAGCTCTCACTTTGAAGTATATGCTGAAACTTTGTAAACATTACTTGAAGACTTTATTACTGTAAAAAAAAGTTTAGTGAAATCAGCTATTCTCTTCTCAGTAAGTTAACGTAAATATACAAGTTTTATTTATTAAAGTTAATTAAACTTTCTAGTGTTTACGTTTAGATCTTAAAAAGACGCGTTGGTCTTGTCGTTTGACTTGAAATAACAGGTTGATTGAATGTGGTGTTCTGACTTCAATCAACTCATTAAATGAAGTTTTTAAAGTAACATGATCAGCATGACAGCAGACTTCCCATCATGCATTGTTTGAGTTCACAATAATGTTTTTCTCAGGTACAACTGAAGTAACATCAGCTCAAGTTTATTTGACCAGTTTGGAAGTTTGTTTGTTTGTTTGGAATCATTGCAAAATTACCTTCTTTATCTTGTCTTGAAGAACAAGAACAAAATTTAAAATTTTAAGTTAAGTTTTTTTTAAAAGTTAAAACAAACAGTTTGTTTTTTACAGTGTGCTCATTATCATGCAGCTTTGTCTTTGTTAATAACAAAACCATTCATGCAAAATTGTACAAATGTGCAAGTTTATACTTTAAGAAGCTAAGGGACAACTCAAAAGACAACATTACTGGACATTTGACGGATGATTTTGTCCAAAAACAGCTTATTAAAAGGGCATTCAGTCTCTGTAAGAATGTCATCAACATTTTTCTCTATGCATGTTAACTTACCTCTTTGTGTGCTGTAGTAACTCCCCCTTTTTTTTGCCCAAACTCTAAAATTCAGCAGTCCGAAGTTTAAAATCCACCTCCAGCGAGGAGAAGAACAGGAGGAAACTGTGACTGGATACAAGAGGATGCTTTTCAAGAAATCCCCTGTAAAAAAAAAAAAAAAGTTAATACCTCCCAGCTGATGTGCAGGCAGATGTCCCAAAACTGGAATTCCCTCTGCAGAAAAAGTTCACGATGAGTCGTGACAGATGGAGAAACAAGCTGCAACCTCCTCCTCTTCTTCTTCTTCTTCCTCGTCTTCTGTGAAAATCACAGCTTTTTTCCTAATGAGGTTCTGAGTAGGGTTTCTAGTTGCAGCTGAGTTCGCCGCCTCTCCGCTCTGCAGAGGAATGTCAGAGAAAAGTGGTCACACACACTCACATACGCATACACACACCAGTTGCAGGAGTGGGAGGGCTATGACAGCGCATAGTGGGGGGATGCTGGGGGATTTACCTCACTGGGAAATATGTGTGTGAGGGTGGAGTATTCCTGAGCAGGCGGTGTATCCCAGTTAAGTCATCTTGCCCTCTCATTCCCCTCCCCACACTCCTCCATATGTATCCTTCCTCTGTTTAATTATCGCTTCCTGTCTTCCTCGTTTCATCTCCTCCGCTCTTCACATGCTGCTGCTGCTGCTGCTTTCTTATAATTTTTTTTTGTCTCTCGTTGTCTCCTTCTGCTCCTTTGTGTTTCATCGCTTTACTTTCCTTGTTACTGTAGCTGCTCTCTTAACCTTTTCTTGACATTTATGTTTTACTTTCTAACCTCGCAGACAAAAGCAGGAAGCAGCCAGGTGTGTGCGGTCAACTTAAAACAAATGAAAATGTGAACACCTCTGAAAGTGTTTTCCTTGTGATACACAGAGGGGAGGAAAACCGGTGAGTCATATGTTTTTTTTTATTTTATCACAAGCACCATTAAATACAGAGAGACAGCCAAGCCGCTTATTTTAGCTTAGCATGGAGTGCTGCAGGAATGATTCCTAAAACCCAGACGTGAGTTTGCATTTTAGCTCCTCTGATTCCTGCGTCTCAAAGTCAATGGCTCTCTTGAATGGATTTGCAGTTAGATGTCTGAAATAAACTAAGTGTCATGTTTTGTTGTACAACATAAAATATGCCAGAAAATACCACACTTTTAAGCTTTTAGTTATTTGCTATTTGCTATAAATTCCAGTATGGGAAAATGTGGGATACGTTGGATATATCAGAGAGTGAGGAAGGACGTCAGCAAAATGTGGCTAAATGTAACATGAATAAAACTTCAGTATTACCTCGTCCATGAACATGGTTTCTGCCTGAGTCGTGTCATATAGATTTTCAGCAGCTATGGTTGTTGTTTAAAACTCTTACCAGCAGA
This sequence comes from Lutjanus campechanus, assembly GCA_027495735.1. Taxonomy (NCBI): domain Eukaryota; kingdom Metazoa; phylum Chordata; class Actinopteri; order Lutjaniformes; family Lutjanidae; genus Lutjanus; species Lutjanus campechanus. The sequence continues at coordinate 7,510 of JAJHUR010114525.1, read as the reverse complement.
ATTTCCTTATTGTGTGTTTACAAAAGGCAGCTGGTAACAAGCAGCTAAATGAGACAAGAGAGTGTAGTTCATTTATAGTCTAATTTTAGCCTTTTACATCTGGTGACTGTATTTCCGTTTCATAAATCATAAAAGTGGTTTTCATTTGCAAGGATTATCCTACTGAATAAAAGGTTATGTAAGTACCATAAATTTTTGTTTGCCACAAAGTTTATTTTCTGCACTAATCCAATGAAATCCAATGGAAAAATAGCCTACCACTGGCTTTCTGTGGAGGGAACCAGAGCGATGCTAACTTCCCGGCTTAGCCTACAAACATACATCATCCCCCCAGCACTCTACAGAACCAGGCACAATGTTTGTTTACAATAATGCAAATGGAACTCATGAACTTGTGCATAATTATGACGTGGGAAGTCGTGAACACAACCTTGTGAACTTGGAGCATTCAGAAAACTTCCACTTAATGAACACTGTGAAACAAACACGCCCCCATTACGCATAACACACGCATAACCTCCGGGTAAAAATGTCACGTACAATTTAAAGTTGAATGTTGTTGGGTTTTTTTTATGACATTATTTCAAAGTATATATATCTCATTTATCTAAAATGCATCAAAAATGTTAGGCTGAAGATCTATTGGTCCACAGACTCATGAAAGTGACAGTTTGAGTTTACCCAAAACTAGCAGTTAGTCCAACAGGTGGTGGCACGTCGCTGTTGGGTAGATGCTAGCGAAGCAACACAGTACATAAAATAAGCTAACGGGGTAGTCGATGTAGCTAGCATCAAAGGAACTCGAGGTCTGTTATTACCGTTAAACCATTACCAGACTTTTATTCTGAAAGGGGTCAGTGTTGTGTTCACTGGTAATGATAATCAACTGTATCTTATATTCACTCAACGCCCGACAGACATTTTGTTTTCATCGCTCTTTTTCTACTGTTGCTGCTCACATTGTTGCAGCCTGTATCCAGCATGCACGACATGCTGGAAATATACCTTTCAACAGAGCCAGGCTAACAGTTTCTTGAGCCAACAAGCTAACGGGATAGCTTATTAGCACCATCAGCATCAATCTTTTCATTGAAATCTTGCAAAAGAAAATGAGCATATTTCCAAAACGTCAAACTATTCTTTCCATGAAAATTTGCATTCTTACCCAGGGGTATAGTGGTAATTACAGAGGTGGTAGTTTACCCATCTTATTTCCCCCCCATTGATTGATATATGTGAAGTAAACTCTCAGCCTCATTTAAATTTTACTTGGCTTCAGCCTCCAGTACGGTTCTGCTCTTACCCAATATCTGTGTTTTCTTATGCCGTGTGTGTGTGTGTGTAGATTTCTATGTGTGGATCTCGAGGTCCACATCAATGCTGCAGGGATCTGATTTCTCCCCACTAGAGCTGTGATTGAAAGCATACATTAACCCCCAGTGCTGGCAAAAACATACACACACACGCACACACACACAGACTAGCCGGCCCCACTCCCAATGGGCAGAGGAAGTCAGAGCTCTTGAGTATGCGAAAGAAAAGGCCTCTGGTATATACACACACACATCCACATACACTCAGTCTCCTTGTCAGATTTCTAAATCGAATTAGGGTGTGTGTGTGTGTGTGTGCGTGTGTGTCTGGAAGCCATTACCTGGCATGTCTCCCATTGCTGCCCAAAAAACCAAGAGGCCCCATATGGACCCTGCCATCACCTCGCTTTCTTTCTCCGTCTTTCTTTCACTTTATTGCCTCTTTTATTGTTCTCCTACATCTGTCCTTTCTCTGTTTTATGGGCCGTTCTTCTCATACATTCTTCTTTGTTAACTCATTTTATTTGATCGCTTGCCCACACTCATTTGCTCCAATTGATTTTCTAATGACTAACATTAGCAGTCAGATGGCAGCGTTTCAAACAGCTTCGCTATCAAATCTGGGGGTTTTGCATTGTTTTGGACACTTGCCTGACACCTCTGTTTAGGCAAGCAGCTTCATCCTAACTTGCATTAGACCTGCTAAAACCCAAAGGGTGGGGCGGCCGAGGTCAAGCTCCTCCACCACGTCTTGGTCTAAGCGCAGCCTCACCCTTCTCCTCGGAGGTCCAGACGCAGGAAGGCCGACGGAGGAAGCGACGGAGTCAGGTGACAGGAAGGAACCCCTGTGCGGCATTCCTCTCATGAATTCCACATTATCTCTGGGACCCTGGAAGTCCTCGAGCGACGGAAACACGCCCATAACATGCACACACACACACACACACACACACACACACACACACACACACACACACACTGCTCTTCCTCCATCCCCTCGAAATAGACCAAAATCTCAACAGCTGCCTGAATCAGAACCTGTCACTTCCCCTCCAGAGACATCAACAATTTCAGAAATGCTTTTATTGTGAAAGGAGTTTAATTGATTATATCTTTTGATGGCTTTACACACAGTAGTGTCAACCACAGTATACATGTTAGTGCATGATTAAGCAATAGTTTGACACTTTGATAAATATATGTATTTACTTTCTTGCTGAGAGTTAGCCTAGATGCTAACATCGGTACCACTCTCATCTCTTTGCAGTGAATATGATGCTGCAGCTAACAGCCAGCTAACTTAGCTTAGCACAAATAGTGGAAACTTGGGCAACAGCTAGCTAGTTTCTGTTCAAAACTAAAAGCAATACACCGAACAGCAACACTAATAAACACACTAAACAAATTAAGCTAAGCTGACCGGCTGCTAGCGGAAGCTTGGTACTTAGCCTCAGACATGAGAGTGGAATTAATCTTCCTCGGGAAGAAAGCAAATTAGCATATTTGCAAGAATGTCAAACTATCCCTTTACCGTAAAATTATGTTTCTGTATTAATTAAACAAATGAGATATAACATATAACTACTGAGCTTTAGGGTTGTTAGCTGGCTAGCTAGCTGTTTCCAAATGTTTCTAGACTTAATGCTAAGCAAAGCTAACTGGCTCTAGCTTCATTTTTAGCTTACTGTACAGACAGGAGAGTACCAATATTCTTCTCTAAGCAAACTATTTACATTGTTAATCAAGGCTGGATGGTTACGAGGTGGTAACAAGAGTAAAGTTTGAAATCCGTGTGCAGGCATTATTCTTCTCATCAGTGGCAGTTTTCATCATCGGTGTTTGTGATTGCAAAAGCAGTCTCAGCTCAGGTTCCACTTATTTGCTCATTCTGGAGCTTTTGACCAAATCACACGGTCTTTATTTGCATGTGGAGTTTTAAGTCAATGTAGATGAGAGGACGTAGAGGTGCTCGAGATAATGGAAAATCTGGAAAATCAGTGTTTTCGTGAATATACAAGTATGTGAACCTCAAGCTGAGTTTGTTTTGTCAACTGCTGTTTCTCAAGAAGTCAAGAAGGAACGTCAGGCTCGTGTTTTGTGATCTTTTTGGCCTTTCAAACATCGGTGATCAATGTTCTGCGCTATCACATTTGGAAAAATAGTACTCTTAGACCTTTTTTTGTGTGTGTGGCAGCCATTTATATGAAACAGTAGAGTAAACACAGATGTTACCAATGATCCTAATTAAGGTCCTGTTCCATTTAGTGTAGAGCCTTTCCAGTGAGCCAACACACACAGTCGCAGCTCCCAGACTCTGTTTGACCTAAACTGGAACAGATCGACAATTAGTATCATGTGGAACACCTGTGTTTACCTTTTATTTCATGTCAAAATGGCTGCTGTGTCATGAATGTGCAGATCTACTTACCCTGCATTGGTGCTGTAAAACCAGAAAGTGGTAATAATTATACAACTTCTCCTACAAATACATCTTCTTGCACAAGTAACTGTATGACTTTTTGTACCGTTTTCCAAGCGAACATGTTAAACACTCGAGGGGCCCGTGCAGAGCCTGAGTATAAAACACACAGGGGAACCATTAGAGGGGGAGCGCGGTAGAAATATCTGCATGTACTGTGTGACCCCCTTGTTTTCTTTAAGGTTTCTGGAACAAATGTGGAGCAGGAATATATTACCATGTTCACCAAAGTCCTTGTTAAACTCGAACACACTGCGGCAGCCTGCAGCTCATTGGAGCGTTAACGGCACCTCGGTGGTGAGTGTTAACAGGACCTCGGACTATGAGCGCTCGTGTGCGCAGGAATACAGAGTTTGTGCAGCAAATAATAAAGGCAATATTGTACCTTTGAGCGTGTGCTAACGCGCCACTTCCTGTCCATGTGCATGCGAGGGTGTGTCGTGTGTTCCAGTGTGTGCCTGAAGTGGCATTGGACAAACTCACCGGTGAAGCCTGGGGTGGGGACCCAGGGCCACAGGAAAGGCTGGGGTAGAAGATACACACTCTCACACACACATATTAAACATGACTGCCCTCTGACACCAAGTCTGGGCTATTGTGTAATAAAAAAAAGAGGGGGGAGGGAGACGTACAGGAAGGGAATTTATGATTTATGATTCAATAGCAAAGACAGAGAGGGAAATTTATGGCAGAGGGGGACTGAAGGAGAGAGAGCAGAGGGAGGGGGGGGACGTCATGTAACAACAGTGGGGAGAAGGAAAGAGGGGGAAAAGAGTGGAGTACCTCCTTTTGTCTGTAACTTAATAGCGAATGTGAATAGTTGGTACACTGTAAAAAAAAAATCACACAGGAATTTAATGTTTTCTCACTAACTTAATGTGAACATGCAATTTTTATTTATTCAAGTTTATTCCACTTAAAATTTCCAGTATTTATTCCTTATAAACATGATTTATTCTAACTTGAAGTCTTTTGACTTGAAATGATGAGTTGAATGAATGTATTGTAAAGTTATAATTTGAATGAAAACTTAAATTAAGTTTCTAAAGAAAAATGATCAGCATATTAGCAGATTTCCCAGCATGCATTGTTTGAGAGTTAAAACTCTCCTGGGTCCCTTCTTTTCTTATAGTTTGAAGAAAATATATGTAATGAAAACTTGCTGCTTGTTTTTACGATAATCAAAACACTGCAAATTTAGATTTAGCACTTAGGGCCTTATCTTACGCTCAGCGGATGCTAGGTGGCATTGCTATCTTACACGGCGCAGTCATTATTTTTGCCACGTCTGCAAGATAGAAATTTAACTCGCACCTAGTCTGTACGGCCATGACAGGAGGTTTAAAGATGAAAGCAATCTTAAATCTTGTCTGACCACATTTGGATCTGGTCAACCTGCCAGGAGGAGCACATCAAAGTGGAAATCATGCAATTTCCTGTAGCCAGTAGGTGGTGTTACGGCTATGACTGAATATTGTCATGCAGAGATGTTTCAGGGTGGGACTCATATCAAATGTGAAATTTGGGGCAGATTGTCCGTTTATATTCAAGTCAACTTCCTGTTTCATGGAGAAAACGTCAAAATTCAGCACCAGGCTATGACATTCAAAGATACATGACTCTTTTAATAACTTTTGATCACAAAGTCTAGATGGCACGCACTGATTTTGAAGTCGTTATTATCTGACTCTGTAGGAGCAGTTTGGAAATCACAAAAACTGACCACGGTCGCCTGCCCTTTGGGTTTAGACTCTAAAGACTCTGTAGGCTTTTTTTGTATGTAAAATGTTTTGTAGGGGGTTGCTGTTTAGGAGGCGTGGTCAAGCCAGTTAGCCACGCCCATCGCCAAAACCATATATAATAATTTTAACCACGACTGATGCATGTGCGAAGTTTCATGTGGCTTTGAGCCGGTTCAGCCCCTCGAAACGAAACGAGGCTCTGAAATTATGTTGTGTTTTGAACAGTGCAGGAAGGAGTTAAATGTCACTTCCTGTCTGAAATCTTCATCTACAGTTTAATTCGTCACGGCATTTATTTTGCAGGTCGCGCCACAATTCATTGCAGAATGCGTTTACAAGGTGCTGTGGTTGGTTAATATGATTCATGGAATAAAACATGATGTGACTGTAAATTCTGTTTGCTATGAACGTGATCGGTTTGAAGCAAAGGCTGGATCATTAAATTATACAATCAGGGGGACACAAAGCTGAACTAATACTCATTTTTGACCATGTTTATGGCCAGAGGTCAAAGGTCAAGTTCACTGTGAGGCAGGGAAGCAGCTCGGTGGGGCCCCGCCCGACGGCAGCCACCTCAGGAGGTTGTTGTTGCGAGTGAAAATAATTTGCTGAATCTGCTTCTTGTGGTTCTCACACTCTTACCTCAGTCCTTCTGGCCTCTGATTGGTCAGGTGAGTCACACGTGCGTCATAACAAGCAAGTGTTGTTGTGAAGCTGCTGAGGTGTGGAGATCAAATTGAAAGCAAGTCTTCATCCTGCTGTTTCTTCTTAATAAGAGTAACCCAAACCCTCACATTACATCTGTACGAAATGTTTGCTTTTTGTCCAGTCCACAGAATTCATGATTCCTCTAATGTCGAGTCTCATTTAGTTCTTTTTAAAAGTGTAGTTTTAAGCATGTATGCATCAAAAATACACGCTCACATCTACCTGTAGCAGGTTATACATTCATGTACTGTTTGTTTAAATAGTAACAAATCCTGACACAATGTCCTCCTCCTTTCTATTATTACTGATTTCTCTCATTTTCCCCACTTTCTCTTGAACGCTGCAGTAGTATTGGCCCTCATTTTCCCCTGTCTCACTCTTCTCTGGGATGAATATCATGTCATTATTTGAAACAGGGGAAAAAAACAAAACTTTAAGGCTGAACCTCTGTGTTTGAAAGCTTGAAATCTAATAAAGTTTTGTCAAGATTGAAATCAGATTTTGAACGCTTGTATAATGTTTTGCTCGGCTGGAAAAAAAACAACGAGAGCAGCTGTAAGTTCTTTGTGTGAAATGAAGAACTGACTTTCCAAACTGAGAAATCATAAATGTGTTATGTGTTAATATGTTTGCTTAAGCTTATTAAGTGTTTTTTTCTCATGTACAACTTAATTGATGTCAAGTTTAATGTTTATTTGTTTTGAATCATTATAAAATTACCTCAACTTGTCTTTTCCAATTTAGGCAACGACACTAACTTTTTTTTTTAGGTTAAAACAAATGCTTTATTTTTACAGTGCATCATATTGCTGTGCATGTGAGCTGTATATTAAATCTGCAATATGAGGTGTCTCAGATCAAACTGTTCTCCCCTCAGCTGCCTTCGTCATGTGTGAACAGAGCAGAAACCACAGCTTAAAGCCCAGATTCATTGAACAATATCCCTCAAATTTTCTGTCCGGATGCAGCGTGCACATCGCAGCCTGTGTGTGCGATCGCAAGGAGTCCCTTTATGAGGTTTCCCAAAGATGGGGTATCACAGGGTCAGAGTGGATAAATCAACTGCAGACACACACATAAGATTTGAGCTGACACTTTTAAGGAACATCTGGTGTTCTTGAGCTCTGATTTAACGTCCCGTTCTCCTTCTCAACACATATGCAAGACCATCATGCATCTTGGGTCCAGCTGAGTCAATGCAGAAATAATGTAGCGAGCTGGAAATCAGTTACGGTGACGATTTAGGGTGACGTGGAGCTTCTGACTAC